>JASDQU010244917.1:17993-34050 GCA_032191745.1 Picea mariana
TAAAGGAAAAATATCATTCAATTGTATTTGTATGTATAAGGGAAAAAGAAACGAATTATGGTGGTTACAGGTTATGAACAAGGTTTAAGATATGTCGAAGAAAGTAATCCAAAAAACAATTTGATAAGGTATGGGAGATAGTCCACAAAATAATGATAGATCATTGTGATGATAATCAGAAATAATGATGGTGAAAATTATTTAGTGAAAGTCGTACCCCAAAGGAATGGCGTGGCGTTTTATCAGCAATGTAGGGAAGGAACGACGAAATGAACAACAGGCATGCAAAAAGGAACAACAGACACGCAAAAAGAACAACAAGTGTTCAAAAAGGAACAACATGCATGCAAAAGGAACAACAATTGTTCAAAAGGAACAATAGGCGCGCAAAAGGAACATCAAGTGTTCAAAAGAAACAACAGGCACGCAAAAGGAACAACAATTGTTCGAAAGGAACATCAGGCGTGCAAAATGAACAACAACTGTTCAAAAGGAACAACATGCGCGCAAAAGGAACAACAACTGTTCAAAATTTGCTCGTTTACTGCTGCGAAAAAAAATGGTGGAATTTCCATGAAAGACAAGGTCTCTATGAGAAGATAAAGCAAGAGTGAGGAACAAAAACGAGTGTTGATTGTGTTCATTATGATTTTCTCAAGTGGATTTCATAATAATAAACAAAAAGGAAACTAATAACACAATAAGTTCTTCAAGAAAGCTATATACAATATGTACAGTGTTAACAAAATTCATCATTTATGGAGTTGGGGTGGCTGGTTTACCTTCCCAGCTAGCCAAAATTTGAACGGTAGGATCTTTACTTACTTCTTGGTAGAAGGATTCTTTTGAAGGTGGATGATGGTAAAGTCGTAGTCGGTGCCCATTAACCAGAAATGGAGATCTAGAGCCATCGATGGTGCTTAAAGTGACCGTGCCATTATCATGGACTTCCTCAATTTCATATGGTCCCAGCCACCGTGTATGTAACTTTCCCATAAAATCGTGAAATCTGGAATCATAGAGAAGCACCCAATCACCCTTCTTGAATGATTTCTTCTTGATATGCTTGTTGTGCCAGGATGCTCTCTGTTGCTGAATAACCATTGTGCACTCCACAACAGATAAATGTGCTTCATCCAATTCATTGAATTGTTGAAGGCGTTGTTTATGTGCCGCTATTAGATCCAGTCCAATTTCCTGGGCCATCCTTAGGGTTTTAATCTCAAACTTTATTGGGAAGATGAGTTCTTTTCCATAAACTAGGTCATAGGGAGAGTAGCCAGTGGTGTTACGCCATGTTGTTCGATAATCCCATAAGGCATTTGGAAGCTCAGTAGCTCAATTCTGTTGATTTGTTGAGATAGTCTTTTTCAAGATTGCCTTGAGGACCATATTTGTGCTTTCTACTTGCCCGTTTGCCTGTGGGTGATATGGAGAAGTAACTCTGTGCTTAATATGGTAATTTTTGAGGGTGGTGGTGATTGTATGGGCTGTAAATTGTGACCCCCCATCAGTGATTACTTTCCTAGGTAGTCCATAGCGTACAAATAGTTTGGACAAAAATTTGATGACTACCTCTTCTGTTGCATTTGGTAGGGCTTCTACCTCTACCCATTTAGTCATGTAGTTCGTAGCTACTAGAATATAAGCCTTTTGATTTGACTTTGGATTGAAGGGGCCGACGAAGTCTAATGCCCATATTTCAAATGGTTCTGCAACTATTTGTGCTTTTAAGGTCATTTCATCTGCCTTACCTAGTTTTCCCATCTGTTGACAGCTGTCGCAGGTTTGGACGTATTTCTTCGCATCCCTAAATATTGAGGGCCAATAGTAACCCATCTGTAAAATTTTGTGTCCAGTCCTGCGGTCTGCAAAATTCCCACCACAGGGTTCATCATGTACTGCCCTTAGTATGTCATAGATTTCGTCATCTCGTACACATCTGCGGATCTGGAGATTAGCTCCTATGTGGAAGAGATATCCGTTGATCCAAGCGAATCGTGCGCTACACTGGACGATCATTTTTCTTTCCCTCGATGATAGATGTGTCAGTAATCTTCCCGCTGCCAGATAATTTGCCACATCAGCATACCAAGGTGGCTTTGTAGTAACGACAAACAAATGTTCATATGGAAATTGATCTTCAATTGTTGAGTCGTCTGTTCTGGGTATGCGGGATAGGAAGCCTGCGACAAGATTTTCTCTCACGGGTCGATCTTTGATGGTGATGTCAAATTCCTGCAATAGTAATAACCACCGAGTGACTCGTCCATTAGTAATTGGTTTATTAGCTAGATATCTAATAATAGAATGATCAATATACAGAATAACGGGATAGCCCGTTATGTAATGGCGAAATTTATTGATGGCATGTATAACAACTAAAAATTATTTTTCTATTACTGTATAATTAAGTTCAGTGGGAGTAAGATTATTGCTAATGAAATAAATAGTGTAAGGTTTCTTGTCTTCTTCCTATCCAAGGACGGCGCCTATGGCAATATCTGATGCATCGGTGGAGATGTGAAATGGTATTTTCCAATTTGGTCCCCTAAACACCGGTGCTGTTGATATTAGCTTTTTGAGTCCTCCAAATACCACATCACACTTGTCAGACCACTGAAACTCCACATTACCAGTTAGAGCATGTAAAGGTGCATCAATTCTTGCAAAATTTTCCATAAATCTACGATAGTATCCATAAGCGCCAAGGAAACTATGTACCTTTGTTTGTGTGTGGTTTAGGTAGATTAAGAATTACCTCTATTTTTGTTGGATCTACTCTAATTCCATCTACATAAATATAATGTCCTAGTACCACACCTTATGTCATCATCATGTGACATTTTTCGTGGCATAGACATAGCCTGGTAGCAATGCATCGTTCCAGTACCTTCTCCAGATTATTCAATGCTTGGTCGAAGTCGTCACCATAAGGAGTGAATCCATCCATGTAGACTTGAAGCCCTTCACTTATTAGGTCGCTGAATATGCTCAGGATGGCCCTTTGGAATGTGGCTGGAGTGTTACATAGTCCAAAGGGTAATACTCTATATGCAAAGGTACCCCAGGGGCAGGTGAATGTAGTTTTATCTTGATCTTCTGGGGCGATCTAGATCTGGTTGTAACCACTAAAACCGTCTAGAAAAGAAAAGAATTTATTTCCTACCAAAGTATCCAGGACTTGATTGATGAAAGATAAGGGGAAATGATTCTTTTGAGTGGCTTTGTTAATTTCCCTGTAGTCAACACAGATCCGCCATTTCCCATTTTTCTTTGGGACGATCATTAATGGGGAAACCCACCGGCTATTTGAGATAGGGTATATAAAATCTACATCCAACAACTTTTGTAATTCTTCCTTAACAATATCCCTGATATGGGGATTCATTCTTCTCTACGGTTGTCAGATAGGTCAAGCATCTTTTTCATTATAAATGTGGTGTGTGCAGAGTTGCAGATCAATACCTTTCATATTAGAATACTCCCATGCAAAAGCTTGTTGGTATTTGGAGAGGACTTGAAATAGCTTTTGTTGTTGTTGTTCATCTAAATTGGCATTGATGTTCAGAGACCTCCCTGGTGAAATCTCGACAGATTTGTTGTTATGAACAACTGTAGTTGGAATTTGTTGTTCCATTAAATCTTCTAGCAGGTCTCACTGTGCTTCACAGTCTAGAACAACTTGGAGCATCTGGCAGGTTGGGTTGCTCACGCTGGCTAGGCTATTAATAAACCCACAAATTACGTCATCCTCTAGCTGGTTTTTAAGTTTGAGGGCTTCTTCCAGAGTGAGAGGGGATCGTAAATCCTTTTCTGGATATTGTGGTGGTGGAAATTGTGGATATACGAGAGTTGGGCTTGGCTTGGCAGGAGGATATAAGATGATATTCTTTGTGATACCCCCTCTAGTGATTGTCATATTACCCATTCGACATCCTATGTATGCATCTGCTATTGCGAGCCATGGCCTGCCCAATATCAATGGATGCCCTTCAAGTCCACTTCTTGGGTTGATGATGAGGAAGTCCGTCGGATATTCCCAAGAGTCAACGGAGATGGCTATATCATGTAATGTGCCAACTGGTCGAACCATTGATCGATCTGCCAACTGCAACATAATTGCGGTGGGTTCAAAGGAGTCAAAACCCAGGGTATTGTAGGTTTCCATAGTCAGGATGTTGATGGTTGCTCCCAAATCAAGTAGTGTATTTGGAAAAGAACAGCTCTGGATCTGAAATATTACTATAGGATTCCCCGGATTTGCATATTTGATCGGTTCTTGTCTACCTAGAATTAGATCAGACAAGGCTCCTACCACGCGAACTGTTGATGATGGATATTTAATTTTACTGACGAGCTTTCTCCCACATAGCTCCTTGATCGTCTTTGCATAAATTGGGATGTCTTGAAGATCTTGCAGGAGTGGAATCTTGATGTATAAATTCTTGAGTTCCCCTACAATGTCGAAGTTGGGATATATGATGGTTTTACTATCATCAATCTTTCAGGGAACGAAGGGGAGGGAGTTGCATCCTTATCATGATCTTGTGATTCGATTGTGTTTCCCCCCTGCTCAATTTATTTTGTTATTATCATAGTCGAGGGTGTTATTGTTGGTTGTTTTTCATTCTTCTGCTCTTGAGAAACGCTATTTTCTTCAGGAGAGATTATGTGCCTCGATCTCAACCGTAGTTCATTGCACCCTACTGAGCTAGTTTCTCCTTCACCATTCTCCATAATATGGACGAGATGAGGCGGTTTGTTATTTGGATTTGGGTGAGGTTGGGCTGGTAATTGAGGGCACAATTGTGATTGCGGGTTCTGGGGCAGTTGGAGTGGTGCTTGCAATGTGGGCTAAGTTTGAGGGGCCATCCCCATGGGTTGGTTGTTTATCCCCATGGGGTGCTGCCAATTTTGATTCCAATTTGGGTTTTGGGCAGTCGTGTTGGGCCAGTGTGAAGGGTAGATGTTGTTATTTGATTTTTTCCAGGATGAGGTGGAATATTGTGAGTTAGGCCAGGTGGAATTTGCAGTTGGCTGATTCTTCCAGGTAGGATTTGCAGCGGGCTGGTTTTGCCAAGTGGGATTTGCAGGTCAGTATTGCTAGGGCTGCCGGTTCTGATTAGTAAATGGCTAGCCCTGCCATGCGTTACTAGGAGCTTGTTGTTGATTATATTGTCTAGAGAAGAAAGCGGGAGGGTCTGGTAGTGTATTTGGAGGACGAGTCTGCCATTGACGACGCTGAGCCATTAGATATAATTGTTTTGTTTCCTCTTCTGCTTCTCTGAAGATGGCTTTCAGTCCAGGGAGCGATGAGCATTGCTCCGTGTCGTGATCCTTGGTGCAGATGGTGCAGACCCGAACCGCATCCAAAGGGAAATCCCTTGGACCATGTTTTCTTGTGCATCTATGGTAAAATATGGCCAAAGTCTTATCTGCTTCTATTTTTTTATGTTTGGCCTGCAATACATCCAATTGTGTAGTCAGAGTGCTTAGAATATCTGTTTTGAAATCTTCTAAGAGATTACCAACTTCAGCTTGCATGACACCCTCGCTTGTAGTATTGTTACTTCTAGTGAGGGAAGTCTGCATTCCTGATTTGGTCCATGTGCTTCCTTGTGAGCACCTGATACACAATTGAATGATGTTATCATAAGTTTCTTGATAAATTCCACCCTTTCCCATTAGATTCAATGTTTCTACCCATTCATCTTTCATACCCTTAATCAAAATTGCCTTAAGTACTTCACCTAGTAATGCACCATAGGGTGATCTTTGTAGATTATATTGAAATATCTCAACATATTCTTCTAATGATTCATTTTCTTTTGCAATCATTTGAAAGATTTCATCTTTTAAGTCCATGGTTCTACAATAATCTTGATATTTTGTCAAGAAGGCCTGTTTCATCTCATCCCATGAGTTTATAGTTCTGCCCCCTAATCCCATAAACCAGCGTAGAGCTGCTCCTTTCAAAGTGGAGGGGAACAATTTTAATTTTTGGGGTTCATAGGTGTAATCATACCCTCTACATAGGACATCAAATTCAAATAAGAATGCATCCAGGTCTTTTGAAATTAATCCATGAAAGGTTGGCAAGTTTTGTAGGGGAATTGCCTTCATGGGGGCATTGGCAATTGGATCAACTATCGGATATTCCAATGTGGAAGTTTGGGGACGTTGTTGATTTTGTTGTTCCATTTGATCGAAAATATGCCATAAATCTTCAGGGATTTCTTGATCCGGATATTTTATTCGAATTGGTTGGTTATCTGATCCTCTAGGGGATTTGATTTCACTCCCTCTATCTGAGATTTTGGGTATGGCTTCTTCTTTCACAGGAGATTCAGGATCAGGTGGTGGGTATGCCTTAGCTACCCCGCTAGTTTCTCCTTCTCCTTCCTCCAGATTACAAGAGTTTCCCTCTTCTAAAGGGTTGAGGGGTGGAAGATCTGTGCTCTGAAAGATTTGCTTAGTCTCTTTAGTTTTTCTATAAATCTCAGCGTGGGTTGCAGTTGGTGATACTTCTACCTGAGGGATTCAGATAGATCCTTTTCTAGGTCCAACCGAAGCTTGAGATTCTTCTTTTCGGATGATGTCGTCTATGAAAGTGCTTCTTCCAGGGAGCACCGTGCCCTGGGCTTTGGTAATTTTTGGTGGGGGTTTTGGTTTTTCAAGATCTTTCTTCTTAGTCATACACACTTCACACAAAAAGAGAAAATCAAGAAAGAAAAACAACTATGCAACCTCTTAATGCGTCAGTTGGAGGTAGGTGCTGGCATACGCATCTTACTTATTTCCTGTGTAGCTTCTTACCTTCCGTCTTCAATACCTCATCCTCCAGAGGCACAATCTATGCTACCTTTGACATTGTCCCCGGCAATGGCGCCAAAATGTTGGGGTCTAAAGATGTCTTAAAAAAAACCTTAGTTTAACATTAATTTATCAACCCAGAGATTCGTCTTTTATCTCAAGAATATCAACAAAGTCTATGCAGATAACTTACAAAGGTTAAAATCGCGTAGTTAAAGAAAATCTGTGTTTATCAACAATCAAGTTCCTCAAATGTTCACTTAAAGATTCTGAGACTTAATGGAATTGAGATCTAATTGCTAACATGCTGGGAAATGGAAAGAAACTAATTAATCTATTGAATTCAATTAACTAAAAGAAATAATCAAATCCGAGTAAAGACTTGCAGAACTAACTATCAACTATGAATTGAATTACTGGAAAGGAAATAGCGAATTACTCTATCTGTGAAAAGAAACAACAATTATAATCTAATTGAAAAGGACAACAATGTAACTCTACTGAAATATTGAAAGGAACAACAAATGTAATCTATTCGAAAGGAACAACAAATGTAACTTTAACTAGAAAGGAACAACAAATGTAACTTTAAGTAAATGAACAACGCAGATGAAAATGTGAGGAACTGTCAAGTAGTAAACTACAGTAATGAGAATTGGAACAACAATCATTAATACTTGAAGTAATTGTCTATCTACTACACACACTTAACATGAAATCATTAACACGCTTATGCATTCGTCTTAATTATTGTAAAAGAGATTTGAATCACAAAACAGAAAGTAACTTGATACAAGTACAGATTTGAGACAGTGACTCCTTTAGACTGGGCCCTTGGTCCTTAGAAGCACTGCTATAAGAAACTCAGTATATAGAAATGGTGAAAACGATCAAATCTTTTATTAACTTCATAGCTGGTACATCATTCACAAAACTGGCTTGTGCAGAGTAACTCTGAGTCTAAATGCTTGAACGTAAATCTTCGATTATCTTTTCGGATCTATTATCCTCTATATATACAATAATCTTAGTAAATCAAGCCATCCTGAGGATCAGGAGATCCTCGGGATTTATTTACTTATTATAAAGTTACAATATAGAAAACCGAAGCATCTTTAAAATTGCTTTTACGCCAAAAGTCTTTAACCTCCAATGGCTCACGCATCTTCAATATATCCTTTGCTATTTCAGTTTTGACAATATTTAACCAATCCTGTAACAAAATCAAACAATTCTAACTAATTTTAGAATCTTATTCAATATAGTTTCAATAATGACAATAGGAGACATATTAACTATTTCCTATCTTATTTATTCCTAATTAATTGAAAAGTCAATCAAGATTACATCATGAATTGTAGAAATAAGGGAGATATTCATACCTTTTCCACAACCCAACAATGGCATCATCATCATCAACTTTAGCAAGAAGCTGAAGTGGCATCATCATCATCAACTACATTAACATGGATTAGTATAACACTAATACATCATCATCATCAATAACAACACACGGCTGATACAACATCAAAAACAACAATATCACAACACAAATACTAGAGCATCATCAACAGCAACAACATCACAACACGAAGGTTGGAGTATCATCAACATCAACACTAGGCTGAGAGTCTTCAACATGAGGCTGGCTACATAATATCATCAACACGAAGCTGGCATCATAGCACGAGGCTGACACATCATCACAACACGAGGTTGGCATGTCATAAGCATGAGGTTGGCACATCATCACAACACAAGGCTGGCATATCATCAGCATGAAGCTGACATCACAACGCTAGGTTGGCACATCATCACAACATGTAAGCTGACACATCATCACAGCAATTAAGCTGGCACATCATCACAACAATTAAGCTGACACATCATCACATCACTAGGCTGGCAACACAACACTACTCCCCCTTTCGAGGGAGGTCCTTTCGGACTATACAAATCTTATCTCGAAAGTGCTCAAAATTTACGTGAGATAGAGGCTTGGTCAACACATCAGCAACATGTTCATCTGTGCTAACACAATGGAGCTTTATGGCTCCTCTTTGCACCATGTCACGAATGAAGAGATACCGGATCTCTATGTGATTCAACTCATCATGGAATGTAACATTCTCCATCATCTTTATACAACTCTGGTTATCACATAGGATCATGGTGGCTTCCATCTCCAAATCAAATAGGTTTGTCAACAACATCTGAAGCCATATGGATTCACAACTGGCGGAACATGCAACACTGTATTCCGCTTCTGTCGTGCTCGAAACAATGTTGAATTTCTCCCAACTATGCCATGAAGTCATGGCTGACCTCAGAATGAAACAACATCTTGAAGTGCTCTTTTTATCAGAAACACTTCCAGCTCAATATGAATTAGTGTAGCCACTCAGTCTGAAGTCATGATCTTTAGAATAATAGAGACCAAAATCCAACGTACCCTTAAGGTATCTCATCATAATTTTTGCAGCAACAATGTGAACACATCTGGGTTCTACCAGATACTGACTCAAGGAAAAAATGTATCTAGCTTGGTATTCGTCTGATACCTCAGTGAACCAATAATCTGTCTTTTCAGGGTAGCATCAACCAATTATGACGAGGTATCTACCAGGAGCTTCAACTTCGTTTCCATGGGTGTGTTCATGGATTTACATTTCAACATGTCAAAACCTCTTCATTTTAACTACATACTTCCCTTGGTTAAGGAAGATCTTCTCTGTGCTCTACCAAAGTTCAGGACCTAAGAAATAATGCATTTAGATCTTCCGTCAAACTCTATAGCGAGCTTCCTCTGCAATCTATGATGAGATTTTGTCAAGAGTACATCACCTACATATAGTAGTAACATCATTGGCTCATCATTCATAACCTTGAGATAAAAGTTAGAATCAACTTCACTCTTTGGTAACTCCCAAGATCTTCAGGAAACTGTAAATCAAGCTCTCAAAGCTTGCTTCAATACGTACATAGATTCCTTCAACTTGCAAACCTGAGTCTTTCTATCTTCAGTCTTCAAACCAAATTTTCACGTTACATTGTACCAATCTGGTACACTTTCTCAGTGGCAACTCAATCTGCACAAACATTTGCTAGCTCTATGTGCTTTTTGCAAAGCACTATCTGTCTCACTGTCTGGGAGTATGTCCTCTACTCTCTCTGCAACTGTTCCTTCTGGAACTGGGACTCTGCACCTGCACCTGCTCTAAAATTGAAAATGGTTGCTCCATTCTCACTGTGACTACTGAAATCAGGGAGTAACTCCTCTACTCCATCATGGCAACAAACTTCATTTGAAACTGAGAGTGGCTCAATAATTGATACTGAATATATCTCTTCTTCTTTCATGGAGGTGACTCTATCTTTTATTGTAGTCATGTCTCCATGACCCAACTAATGTAATGCACCAATTTCCACTCAATTTTAAATATGGGGATTGTTCCCCTTGCATCTCATACTATATATGAATTGTGGTTGTTCTGGTTGTCTTCGTAAATATTGGAACTATTTCTTCAATTATTGGAGTAATTGTCTCGTCATAGTATTCTCCTTCTTGCTAGGAGAATCCTCTAGACACACATCAAGATTTTTACATCTACAACATGCTTGATCTGTATAGATCAATATTGGAAGTCAATACTGACTTCTCTTCTAGTCTCATGGAAGAATCCATATCCTAGTCTTTCTGACTGACTTCCTTCTTTGTTATTGAAACAAGGGAATCTTCCCAAGAGATTTCATATCTCCTAGAAGTTTCTGAAGCTATGATCTAGTCTTCTCACGACATCTGTCTCCCAGTCCTGGAAGTTGTCTCTTCATCCGATCCTTTCTGAGATCAGGCTTATCCTTGATTTCTTCTGAGTCTACAAGGACTTCATCATCTCTTACAGGGTATACTTGGTGTTGAATACCAAGTCTAAGTATGAAGGACTGAGTCAGGATTTAAACAAGTTCTGCTTCCCGTCAAGGTAGCTTCATTAACCTATGAACAATTATTCTGTGAGATCTTGTTCTAATGTTCGGTCATCTTTGGATCCTTATTCTCCTTTCAATCAATCTTCATATGAGATACTCTGAATCTAAAAAGATAGCTTCTTCTTCATCTTCTTTGGTACATGAGTGTATATGGTCATGTACATAGTTTGCTTCATATCTCATCTAATATGTTGCCTTCTGCAACCTTCACTATAGCTTCCTCAGGGTTATCACCTGTGACTTGAAACAAGGTCAATAAAACAACAAGCAAGAATAATACTCTTTTGATAATAGTAGATAAAACGATAGCACAAATAATCATCACAGTAGCTCTTTTAGAGCTAACACTTGTGGCCTATCTGAAGCAAAGATCAAAAGTAAGAAATACAATACGAAATGAGGTCAACACTCTTATAGTGTTGTGATCAAACATTCCTCCATGGAAATTTGGAACTAACACAAGAGGTTTCTCCTAGAGGAGATTTTAGTTGTATCAGGAAAATGACTACTTTAAGCATTTATCTCAATATGCTCACATGCTACCAAGTATAATACTTTTCAAGGACTGTTATCTCAACTATAGTGTTTACTTGTAAAGGGGTAGTCATCAACTTGTCAAGTGCAACTTTGAATCTTATCAACTTAATCAATCAAACCTGGAACTTGGAGCCTTCTCCTCAAGAATGAGTGTGCTACTTTTCTTCCAAGTCTCCTTCACTCAATATGAGGAGTGATTTCCTCAACCTGTCTTCTTGTACCAAGACAATATGCTATCTTGACAGAAGGTTGGGTTAGAGAATAAACTCTATGATCTCAATTTTAATCCATCTAATACCTTGACTTTAATTTTGACCAAAGGTTAGTATGATGGTCATAGCTTCAACATGCAATCTAGATCAAAATAATGTCATAACAAATAGATGCATATCAGAATAATCAAACATGGGTTTCATTATTCCTCTGAATGTGTTGGATATTGAGATCCCTCTGTATCTATAGCAAGAGATCCCTTCTCCTGCAAATACCCTTTAAAGCTTAAAAATCTAAACATATGTGGGTACATACCTTAGATAACATTTGCAAGTAGTGGCACAATCTGGTAGCAGCGGTAATAATTACCAATCCCTTTTAAAACTTCAAGGGTGACTGCAACTGGTACTGCAGCTGATACCTCAACTGATACTACGACTGCAACTTAGGGTTTTATGAGGAAACTCTAATTTTTCAAACTTCAAGTTTTGAAATTCTGATCCAGGGGATAGATGCGCTGAGTTGAGGCAAGTAAGCTGGTGCAGTTAGATTTATGAAAATCCAAATTTACGCCCTCAAACTTGACCAACGGATTTCTGGACTAGTGCTTCTGGTTTTCTAGTACTAGTGAAAACTAAGGTTTCACTTTCCGGGATATCTACCCACTGAAAAGGTGCGTTAAAGGTGCCAAAGAATTCCTTGGGCTAGGGCGCACTTTTCTAGATGGTTTTGAGGCTTAAAATCTTCTTCAATAAAAAGCCCTAATTTTCATGTACAACAACAATGATGTTTTTCTTCTTCTTGTGAAAGATGCTTTCTTTAGCTTAGCTCTGATACCATGTTAAGGTTTAAGTTATTATTAGTTTTATGTTCAATTTGCTAGATAACCATAGCATAGATAGGATCACTAAGAAATACACAATCACAAGAGACACATCATTTATCCTGGGAAACCCTCACGAGGGAGAAAACTCAGCCAAAACTTCCTTGATATAGATAGCCAATACAATGCCAAGAGAATAAACCAAACAATACATAATGTACTCTCCCAAGTAGTGTGTCTCTCTCTCTCTCTTCTTCTCCAACTACAGCTCCAAAATTGCGCTCTGATGAGCAAGTGAGTGAGTGAACAAATGAGGTGCTGGCCTCTCTTATTTATACAATCTGGCAGGCGCTAAAATGATGTGTATTTTCATTGTGAGGGATGACTTCTCTTCTGAGTGGTTTTAACCACTTTAATATATTATGGGAGCCGAATTCTCATTTAGCCTATTACAATTAGGGTTTGACCAATCCGCAAAAGGGGATTTGGTCCTTTACAATACCCGACATGATCAATCCACAAAAGGGGATTTGGTCATTTACAATACCCGACATGATCAATCCACAAAAGGGGATTTATCTAATGAATAATACATCAATAATAAAATAGAATACTTTTTGCAGTTAAAATATTTCAACACCAAGAAGGGACCATGCCATACAATCTGATTTGCTTCAATGATAGAGGGAGCAACCAATTAGGCGGATTGGAGAGAAGTTGTGGTAGAGGATCTAGTGTGGGAGACAAAGCTACTTCCTAGTGATTGTGAAGTGTGGTGAGAATACCTCCCTCGCTAAGAGGGAGTTTTGATGTTTTGAAGCTTCGAGAAAGTATTCTCACATGACCCTACTTGTTGGGCATGTGGAAAAGTTCGTGGGAACCACATTACACTTTCGGTTCGATGAAAACCCCCTTGTATTTTGAGTTGGGGGCTTGGGGGCTTGGATATGGGATTTGTGGGTTTGTGATGGGGCTTCACACCCACTTGTGTGCCTAATTTGATGTTGAATTGTGTAGGGGATTCTATGATGACCCCTAAGACTTGTATATAAAGGAGAGAGGTCATTATGACATTTCATATTTGTGGAGTGACAAGTAGAGAGAAATTGGAAATTTCAGTCCAAGTGTGGTGACCTCATTCAAGCCATGGAGAGAGGTTGGTTGGCCTCTAGTTTGTTGTTTTCTTGTTCTTGGCAGCTACCAAGGGAGTTGGTGGGCCGCAAGGTTGTTAGGAGGCAAAGGAGGGCAGGTCGAAGCCTAGGAGAGGCTCAAATTGCTAGGATATCCTAGCCGCAATGTAGAAGAAGACTTGGACAGTTTAAGAGAGGCTACAACTACGGTATAAGGGGATCGACCAGGCTTTAGGAGCCTCAAGAAGGGCTCAAACAGGTGCTTAAGGCTACAACATGTTGGTATAGGGTACAACCTTCCTGTTGGAGGTGTCTAGGGGATGCCTTAAGCAAGGACACAAATTAAGGAGGCTCCAGGAGGTGGCAACACAGTTGTTGTGAGGGTGTTGCAAGTCTAGGAAGACTGTAACAGCCTAGTCGCAACAAGAATAAGAGTTGCAGGAGGATGAGAAACAAGTACAAAGGATGTACAACAGTTCTAGGCAGTCCTTTGAGGGTTGGTACAATCACAGGATTATGGGCAACCTTGAGGAAAGGTATAATTGAGTCTCAGGACAGTCTTAGAGCAACAAAGGAGGGATGGGACATGTTTTCCATCCAACAACAACTTAGGGTCTGTGTAGGATCTTTGTTGCAGCCTTTGTAGAGCCATGTGTAAGGGAAGATTGTGTTAATGTTTATGCCATTATAATAGTTCTTTGCATTTCAATAGATAAGAGCATCATAAGAACAAGATCACTGAGAAATACACATTCACAAGAGACACAACATTTATCCTGGGAAACCCTCTAGGGGGAAGAAAACCCAGCAAAAACTTCCTTATCATAAATAGCTTATACAGTGTTCAAGAGATAACTCAAACTAATACAGATAGTCCTCTCCAAGAGATGTGCCACTCTTCTCCCTCTCTCCAACTGGTAATTGTAGCTTGCCTCATAAGAGAATGATCAAGTGAGTTGTATGTTTGAAGTGAGGTGCTAGCCTCTTATTTATACAAGAATGGCATGTGTGAAAGGTCACAACCGGCAGGGCCGACCTCTCACTTTGGGTGGGTAAACCCACCTTTAATTAATTCTGGGTCTTCCATAATAACTGTTGGGGCCGACTTCTTATTCTGCCCTTTATAATTGTCCGATGACCAATCTGCAAAAGGGGATTCGGTCCTTATACAATTACCGACATGATTAATCCATAATGGGGATTAATCCAATAATAATAATAATAATAATGACATGATTAATCCGCAATGGGGATTTAATACAATAATAATAAGAACACTCTTCGCAGTTACATTATTTCAACACTCCCCCTTAACAAGAAGGGTATTCTTCATCAACATCAAGCGAGAGAGTTCTGCATCATCAATGGCATCTGGAGGACAGTATCATCAATATCATCTTGAAACATTGGCTAGCATATTTACGAGTCATCGGAAGTTTTATTCATCGACAACATCATCATTCTCGAAAGAATGCTATCATTATTTGCATCAAATATGTATTAGTAAAAATGATACCTCATCACAACACTAGGCTGGCACATCACAGTACTACACTTTCTCAATGTCACAGCGGTTAAGCTGGTAGCCCAGTGTCAGTCACATCTTGATTTACGTCTAACAACTAGGTCAAAAGCAAGGAACATCATCATCTCTCTTTACGTCTAACAACTAGGTTAGAAGCGAGGAATCACAACGTCATGCTTTACGTATAACAACTAGGTCAGAAGCATGACTCATCTTGCTTTACGTCTAACAACGGGGTCAGAAGCAAGGAACACATCAACATCTTGCTTTACGTCAAACAACGAGGTCAAAAGCGAGGAATCATATTGCTTTATGTCTAACAACTAGGTTAGATGCAAGGAATCAATGATGTCATGCTTTACGTCTAACAACTAGGTCAGAAGCATGAATCATCTTGCTTTACGTCTAACAGCGAGGTCAGAAGCAAGGATCACATGGCGTCATGCTTTACGTCTAACAGCGAGGTTAGAAGCATGACTCATCTTGCTTTACGTCTAACAGCGAGGTCAGAAGCAAGGATCACACGGCGTCATGCTTTACGTCTAACAACAAGGTCAGAAGCATGAATCATCTTGCTTTACGTCTAACAACGAGGTCAGAAGCAAGGAAAATACATACTCCCCCTTTCAGGGAAGGTCCTTTCGGACTATACCAAGCTTATCTCGAAAGTGTTCAAACTTTACACGAGATAGAGGCTTAGTCAACACGTCAGCAACCTGTTCATCCGTGCTAATGTACTGGAGCTTCAAGGCTCCTCTCTGTACCATGTCGCGGAATCTCTATGTGCTTCGACCTGTCGTGGAACACATGATTCTTTGTCATTTTAATGCAGCTTTGATTGTCACATAGAATCGCGGTTGCTCTCATCTCCAAATCAAATAGGCCTGTCAGCAACTTTCGAAGCCATATAGCTTCGCAACTAGCAAAACATGCGGCAATGTACTCTGCTTCCGCTGTGCTGAGAGCAATACTGGATTGCTTCCTACTCTGCCACGAGATCATAGCTGATCCCAAACTGAAACAACA
>JASDQU010244917.1:34150-61364 GCA_032191745.1 Picea mariana
ATCCATAATGGGGATTAATCCAATAATAATAATAATAATAATGACATGATTAATCCGCAATGGGGATTTAATCCAATAATAATAAGAATGCTCTTCGCAGTTACATTATTTCAATAGATTGGAAGGTCAGTAGGCCTGTTTCGTTGGACAACAAGACACCTAGAGGGTGGAGGGGAGCTAGGAAGATTGAGACCCTCAACCTACAACCAACAAGGTTGTGGAAACATACACAGTTGCAGAACACAAATACAAAGACTTGGTCGTAGTCTAGAAGAAGATCGAAGGCCTGGTTTGTGGACAACTTGTGCATGACTAGGTCTCTGTTGCTGAAGAGAGGTTTACTGTGTAAGGTTACTCTTGTTTTGGAATTTGTTTCTATTGTTAATAATTTGGGCCATTGTCCCTGATATGGGATCCCATGTGTTATGGATTTAAGAACAAGGATTTTTGGGCTTGAAATTCCTGTGTATGTGTGTATGATCTAATTGCTAGTTTTGATTTTTCACTGTACTAAATGGTTAGGAATCTCAGTTTGTTTATGCTTACAGTTCAAATAGTAAAATTTGTGTATAATTATCGAAGACATAGACCAAAACTAAGCTGAAGTCAAAATCTAACATTCGATTCCTGGTAGACCAATCTCCTATGCAATGTGCCATTCTTGGAATCAGGGACTAGGAGCCGGAGCTACTTGAATAACAATGAGAAGCTTCCTTTTATGTAATTCGTTCAAAAGATGAAATGACATGTGTAATCTAGACCCTGTTCTGTGCATCTATCCAAGCCCATTCTTACCCTTGATCCTGTTACAGTCCAAACTAATAGCCTTTGTAGAGGTGCTATTAGGGATAATCACAACACGAGAAATGCACCACTATCACATTAGCAATGTTTCCCCTTCACTTTAGGCTAGCTACTTTGAAGCCACATGGTGTTAGAATAATGTTGATGTGCTCATTTAACCATAAACAATGCTACACCATTGTCACCCAACCATAGGCAAAAGGCCACCCCCGAGCACCTTAACCTTTGATAGAAAGATTGATTCCAAGAAGCCACACTAGAACCTACAAATAACCAAGAGAGTGCACTTTATCCAAGGTTAGCGCTCAAGAGAAAGTACCAGAAAGACTGAACAAGATAAAACTGTACAATTGTAGCTGCTTCTCCTCCTCCAAACTTGTGCACTTTTTTTGGTTTCCTGAGTGAGAGTGAGTGAATAAATGAGCCAAGACATCCTCTATTTATATTAATCTGTCCAATGACTTTTCTGGATGGGCCGACTTGACTTTTTGGTAATTATATTTTTTGTTTATCTTTTTCCTGTGAGGTCGACTTGTCTTCCTGGAGGATAATACCTTAATATTATATATTTTGTTGAGCTGACATGTCTTTTATGGTTTTCACACATCTGTTTAGGGTTTCTCTTGGTTCTGGAATATTCTATTCTAGTCAAAGGTTACATATGGAGGTTAATACCTCCTGTAACTACCATAATATCAACACTCCCTCTTAGCTAGGGAGGTATTAATGGTCTCAAACACATCCATCCATATTCACATGGCATGGGCAAGACTCGCAAAGTCTTGTAAACCATTCTACAGGTAACATCATCATAGATCAAGTCTCGAGTATCATCATTATTATCAACATCATTTGATAGCAATATGGCATCAAAACATATCGTCATACTTGTTCTTGGTATTCTTCTTTCATTGAAAATATCACAATATCCATGAGCCTCATTTATCTATATTGATGATCCATCTCCACCACCATGTGTCTAACACCTCAGGTCATTCTTTTCCCATGACAAGAATCATGACCTCATCAGAGCCATATTCACCTCATAGTTGATCCTCTCATAGAATCACTTTGTGAATGCATTTAACTGGATGTTATCGGACACATGTGTCTAGCACCTCGGGTCGTTCTTATCCCATGAAAAGAATTATGACCACATCGGATCCACAAACACCTTATGGTGATTCTCTCATAGGATCACTCCGTGAATGCATCAACTCGATGCTATCGAACACGTGGAATTGCACCTCGAGTCTTCAGTCTGTTGAAGACTACGTCAGGGCACATCTACTCCGAATGTATATGTTCCCTATCTCCTTTGGTCTACAACCCAATTTTTGTGGATATAGATTCAACCCGATGCTTATCGTGGCTACTCACCTACTCGTGATAGTTTCAAGGCCCGATGCAATTCACACATAGGATATCTAGTAACAACTTGAATATTCAGTCTATCGAAGATTACATCTAGGCCTATTCCCACATGATCAAGTCTGTCTGATCAAACTTGGAATATCAACACGATGCTACAATCATTAATACTCCTCCAGTGAAACATTTGCATTCCTTCCAAGCTTGTCCTAGACATAGGTTTAGTGCAAATGTCAACTATCTTCTCATCTGTGGATAAGTGATGGAGCCTCACTGCTCCTTCCTGCACCATGTCTCTGATGAAGTCCTATAAGATCCTTCGAAAAGCCACCCTGCTTCATATCTTGTGTCACTGGTTATGATATACGACTGAGTGCTATAGATATTTGCATCCTTGCTTGTCTAGAAATTTTGGTCGATCCCAAGATGAAGTAGCACCCCAGGTGCTAGATCTGTCTTCCGTACTCCCAATCCAAAACTGTATATCCCTACAACCATATTGTTGAAGAATATGTAGTTGCGGAAGATATTCTCCTATTATACTTGATCATGCAAACACCCTAAAAGAATATGATTATATTGTATTGGTGAATTCGGCCCCATTGTGACCTTTATTGTTAAATAAAGTCAAGTTGTCAAGTCAACCCCTATTGTGGCTAATGTAAAGTATAATCAAGAGACACTTGTCAAGTTGACCTTAGCAATTAAAGAGGGAATGTCACCTGTGTATAAATAAGAGAGGCTAGATGCCTCATTCACTCACTCATCTCACTCAAGCATAAGAGAGAGAAAGGTGCGCAAATTTTGGAGAGAGGGGTGACGTAGCAAAAGGACCTTCTATTTTCTGTCTTGATATTGTTCTTGGTGGACGAATCTATTTAGAAGAAGTTTGTTGGGCTTTCTTCCTTAAGAGGGTTTCCCAAGATAATCTGTGTCTATCTTGTTTTTGTGATTGTCTCTCTTTCAATGATCTTATATATGCAGTCAATGTGCTAAATAATTGTAATAACGAAAGAAGAGTTGTAACTTATAGTTGTATATGTAAAATATCAACATGGTATCAGAGCATGCCTGAAAGAGACCAACTCACAACTTATAGAGTCTTGGCTAACCTTAGCGCACCTTCTCCAAGTTTCAGTTTTCAGTTTTGTAGCTGCTGTAGAATTACGGTTTCTGCAGAAACCCTAGAGTGACATTTTACCCTTTGTTGGAGAACGTTGGAGAATCTAAGGACACCTAGGAACTTGCCCAAGCAAGGTGCATCACTTCCTTGGATCATAATTTGAAAATCCAAAAATTGACAAATTAGGGCTTCCTGATCATAAACCCTAGATCTGGACGTCTAGTTGTAGCTGTTGCAGTTCCTGTGGAAAAATTCATCTTGGTTCAACAAAACTCTCTGGTAAGGTCTAGATCCATATCTTAAAAGATTAATTGTTGTTTACTTTTTTCAGGCAGGATGACTACCAATTTCAGGCTCGATGGAAAGCTTGAAGGATCCAATGACTACCAAGCGTGGAGGTACATTCTAGAAGAGAATGATCTTGTAAGACTAAAGATCCAGAGGGAGAAAGTGATGGTGAACCAAACCTTTTAATCTCAACCCTTTCAGGAACTGTCACTCATGGAAGTGACACTTGGCTCATTAATAGTGGTGCTTCTAAGCACATGATGGGACACCCATACTCTCTGTCAAATTTGATCAAGAAGGACTCACCTCATAAAGTGAAACTTGGAGATGATTATCAGTATCCTACCAAAGGTGTAGGAGAAGCTTCCGTCAAGTTGGTTTCCGAGAAATTGATGAAGGTAAAAGATGTGTTACTCGTACCTAGATTAAAGAAGAATCTTCTCTCTATTTAAGTTCTAGAAGAGAAGGGTTTCAAAATTTCATTTGTCGATGGAGAAGTTTCAATGTGGCCAAAAGGGAAATCCTTCAATGATGTAATTTTGATTGGTGTCCAAGAGGGAGGCTTATACAAACCGAAATGACACTAAAAAATGGCCCTAGTTCACAATACTGTAAACCCATGTGAGTTATGGCACATAAGACTTGCTCATCTACACTATAAAGCATTACCGATCATGAGAAAGATGGTGATGGGACTACTTGAGATCTAGGTGGACCATGAAGGCATATGCAAGGGATGTGCAAAAGGCAAGAGCGTGAAGAGCCCATTTCCAAGCAATGAAAGAAAGGCCAAAAGTGCATTAGACATTATACACTCAGACGTATGTGGACCTATGTCCACCTCTTCAGCTAATGGGTATGTATACTATGTCTCTTTCATTGATGACTTTTCGCGCAAAACTTGGATTTACTTCTTGAAGACAAAAGGTGAAGTGTTTAGAAAATATAAGGAATTCAAGACCCTCATAGAAAACCTCTCTGAAAATCAGATTAAGGTCTTGAGGCTAGACAATGGTGCAGAATTCACATTAGATGAATTCAAGGCATTCTGTGGGGAAGTTGGGATCAAGAGGGATCTCTCTACTCCATACAACCCTCAACAAAATGGTGTGGCAGAAAGAAAGAACTGAACGATAATGGAAGCAGTGAAAGCCATGCTTCATGATAAGAACTTAGCGAAACATCTTGGGCAGAAGAAACAAGGACTGCAGTGTATGTTTAGAATAGAACACCCCATCATGTACTTGGGAGTAAAACCCCAGAAGAAATGTTCACAGGAAAGAAGCCAGAAGTCAACCACCTGAGAATATTTGGCTGTCCAGTATATGTATATGTTCCCAAGGACAAAAGATCCAAATTGGACCCTTCACGTAAGAAGGGAATATTTGTCGGTCACTGTGAAACATAGAAATCATACAGAGTCTACATCCATTGTCACAAAAAGGTTGAGATTAGTAGAGATGTTACTTTCTATGAGGCTGCAACATTCAACAATTCAAGGAAGTGTCATACAGATGAAGACCATGATGAAGAACCGATAGCTCCAAGAGTTGCAGACTCGAGAATTGATATTGTTACCTGAAGAACATGATATAGAAGATCGTGACATGGCAAAGCCACAAAGACCCACAGATCCACTTAGAGGAAAGAAGAGGCCAGCTTGGGCCCGTGAGATTATACAAGATACATAAAAATATGGTTCTCCAGAAGGAACGTACAGAGAAAATAAGAAACCAAAACCCTATTCCAGTTACATGGAACTCCTTAGTGATATCATTGATACAAAACCTACATGTTATGAAAAGGCTGCAGAAAATAAGGAATGGAAGTGTTGTTCCTGAGATTGATTCTAGGCTAGAAGAATAATGTCAGGCATCATAAAATTAAAGAAAAGTTTTTATAGTGCTTTCTTACACCTTTAGTTTTCTAATATGCAACTTTGAGTGAAATTTATAATAAGAAAATACATAGGCAATATCTCTTTCTCTGAGTCAAAATTATAATTTTATGTAATGTAGAAATGATTTACAAAACTGTTGGAACAAAGTAAGGGATCAATTACAGATAAGTCTTACCTCATTCACAGTAGAAGGAAAGTAGGAGATATATCCTTGACAGATGATTAATAATGTAGAAACTCACATAGATTACAGATTTTGTTTTTACTCAAAGTAAGAATAGAGGAAACATTGTAGTTGAGCGAACTTCCAATGTATTAAGATCATAGTAGTTGTATTACTAAGTTGTAATCATTCAATCTTCAAGAACCATATAAAAAAGCTAATGTAAGAAGGAAATGGAAATACAGGGGAAACACATAACTCAATAGAAATGAGACTTATAATCTCTATCTTCTCTTTGTATTGATATTCACAAAGTACTCTCTTTTACATTCGGCGAGAAGAAGCCTTGAATAGATCTAAAATATACCTATTTATACAAAAATTGTCTTAATTAGAAGTAGTTAGACATTTCAGCTTTTCAGCTCTAAATATAGAATACAATCGAAATTTAACAACAAAATACAGATTTTGTCGAGATACACTTGATATGATGGCATTTATTTTTCTCCTCTATTTTCTCACAGATGTGCTCGCCTTTTTTTTCTCATTGAACTGATCACACATCTTCATTAATGCTACCACAAATCTAGAAGGTTCAATGTTTTCATTCAACTCAAATGAAAACATATTTTTATGCACTAGTGGCAGTTTCTCTTGAATCTTCTTGATTGCTTGAGTTGTAACTTGGTGTTGTAACTTTAGTTTTACCAATAGCTCATTTATCTTTTGTAAATCAATTTGATTTACTTGTTGAATTGTATTCTATATACTCTCCTTTTTTTTCTTGGAATTTTATTTATTCTTTTCTATCTCGACCTGCCCAAGTGTATCAGAGATAACATCACCTTTAAATTCAACCAACTTTGACTCAACAACAACAATGACACTGAGACAAGCCTCTTTAACCTCTCTGGCCAAATTCTTGCTTTATTCTATGTTTATCTCCTAAGCCTTTAAAACCATTTCTCCCTTCATGTGCTCATATTGTGAAAAAGGGGCGAAACCAGGAAAGTTCACTTTCTGTCTCCAAACAATAAAATCCTAGAACTTGGATCTAGCTGCATAGGTTTCTTTTTCTTTGTCATAAATATTCTTCAGAGAAGTGTTGATCATTTGATAATATTTCTAGATAGTATCCATGACTTGATATAGATCTAACTGAAGAACTCCCAACCTTTCATTTATTTCATATGCTTGCATTTAGAATGCAACCTGGTCTATTTTTGTGTTTTCTATTACAACTATTTGGTTCTGCAACTGCTCAATTAAGCTATTTCGCTGAGAAATCATTGAGTTACTTGATTGCTGGTTTTGGAAACTCACCTCCACTTTCTCCCGTAGTTGCGTCATTTGTTGTTGATAGCCCATTCTGATTTGTTTGGTGTCAAAATTCATTCTACTTCAGAAGGTTGTTTCTACGCATTGCATCTCATTTTGCAATTGCTCAACTTGAAGAAAATTTTGTTGCAACTTTTTAATAATATTATCCACTGACCATTGATTGGCAGTGATGAAGGCTCCTAATGAATTTGCAACTTCTTTAGCAAATTTAGGATCATTTTGTCCCTATCCATCATACACTATTCTATTTCTCTTAGTGACCACTCCTTCCTTCTATTGAGATTCTCTTCTTATGATGGCTCTTCTTTTCTTGTTGAAGAAGAAACTTGAAGGAGGCATCTCCTCAAGCAGAATAAGTGTGAGTTCATCTATGTGAATTGCCTCTAAACTGGGAGTTTTGAAACTTGTGGTTATGGGATTTATTGAAAGAATAGTAGAAGTAAGTGTAGTGGAATTCTCTAGACTTGTGATACTTGGAACAACAAAAGTAGTAGCTGATGGTGAGAAAGGGAAAGCATGTCCCTGCTTCATAAAGGCCTCAAAAGATGCTAATGTCTCTTGATCCTTTTTACCTAGCTTTGGTGTATTTTCATTTTTAATTAACTCCTCTGGATTCTTTGCCACTTCTTTAGCTTGGTCTGCAGTCGAGCTACCTTGCTGGGGCTCTGTGGATGCTATTTCCTGTGATGGCAAGGAAATATTAGATTCTCGCTGTAAAATCTTTGGAAGGTTGGTCCTTCTGTGTTTTTGAAAACTAAGAAAACCAAACCACTGATCTAGAAGTAGATTTTGAACTCTGTTTTGAACTTCTTCATAAGTTCCGACTCCTTTGAAAACCTTATCATAAGGGGAATCTTCGTGAATGTACCTACTTATATTGTAATGAGCTAGATGATTCTCAACCACCTTATGAGGATCATGTCTTTTGAATTCAATATCAACCAATTTGATGTCCTCCAAAGTTGCTGCTTCAACCTTCGTATGCCTGAAATCAAGTAATGTGAACATACCAACCTGTATAGGAAATGAAGGCCATACTTTCTTTTATGCCACTTTCAATTCCTTAGTAATCCCTCCTACCACAGTTTGATATTCCACCTCTCTGCAGATCAATCTATTAGGAAAGAACTTTGGAAGGGCATGAGGTGAAATAGAACAACCAAATACTCCGATGTAAGAAAAATTCTCTTCAATGTACCAATCTGCAATTGCGCCCACATTTCCTATAATAGGTTCTGAAATTCTGGGAGGAGGATGTTCGTAAATGGCCACATGAATAGGTATCACTACATTGTAACATATTTCATAGAAGAAATCCTTGGATTTTTCCTCCCATAACTTTGAATGATAAAAATGAATGGAATTAGAACAAGCTGGTGTCCAACTCCAATTCATGAGAGGAAATGGAGTCATAGAGAAGATGGCGTCCATGATGTATGTGAACATGTAAAAAGGATCACGTTGCCCCTTAGACTTTAGAGACTTGTACTCGACGACATCCTTAGCTAGGTTATCCGACAACATTTTTTCCCAGTTGAAAGTATAGCCTTCAACCACTTCATGGATTATAGATACCCATTCCATTGTGAAATGTGCAGGGTTTTTCCTCCCAAATAACCGACAGAGCATCATGGCAATAAATAAAAAGTGGGCATCTAAAGACGTTGTGGAATATATTCCATGAGCGCCAGTCCTGAACTTGGCTAGATTTCCCCACCATGTTTTAATTATATCATGACCAGTTCTACCACATTCAATGCATTCCTTCCATTCAAAATCTAAAATAAAATCTTAATTATAAGTTTATTTCTATTCAGAGGAAGTTTTATACATTACTCGTAGGTCTTCTGGTCGAAAAGAGACGACATAAGTCCTCTTATGATTGGAGATACTTCGGGTTGGGATATCTACAAGATCCAGGGCCCAGATTATTATTTTGTTGTAAGGCATAATCTTTGGTCGGGCATCGATTCTGTGCAATTTCGACTGAGCCACTAGTATGAGCTTAGCCGAGAATGTTTCATCATCTTCTTCATCAAAATCGTCAGGGAAAAGAAGAATTTCATGTTCCAGAATGTCATACACCTGCTTCCAAGACTTGATAGTATCTGTAATTCGTGCAATAGTGTCTGAAAGAATATCCATGTTAGGGTTGGAGTCCTCGGATGAAGATTCCTCCTTCTTCCCTGCTTTGCATGGCGGCATAATTCCTGGAAAACAAAATTAACCTTCCTCTGATAAGAAAAACTTATAAGCTTTCGATCACTAAAAATATCCGATTGCAAATGATAGAATGCTTTGAAGCTCGGAATGATTTTATTCATGAAAATAATAAAATCTAACAATCTTCGAATTGATCTACTGACAAAACATTTATTCAAGAAATCAATGGAATTTATTACCTGGCATCGTGATATTTCTTTAAATCTTTCAAACTTTAATCAACTATAAATGTAATTAATCTTTGGCGGTTCGGTATTCAGATGTTTTGAAAGTAGAACAACGAAAATCTTTTGAAGACCTATTTCCTAGAGAAGCTAATCACTAATTAATCATTTTGTGTTTTAGTTAATCATATTTTGAAATATTTTTAGCCTTAAGTACTTTGGGACTTCGACATTCAGGAGTTGTGAATGTAGGATAATAGTGATCCTCCAAAGGCCGAATTCGCGAAGTGATTAACTAAAGGTAAATCAAAACTAACTAAACTTATTTTGATGTTTTATTTTCTTTTTTAAACATTTTTTAATTCATTATGACAACAAGTGCTTCGACGTTTAGATACTTCGGTGGTCCTAAACTCACTCTTTGCTTTTCCTCCTGAAGGACAATTTCCTAGAGTGACGTGGCAATGATGACGTCATTTTGAATGACGTGTCAAGAAAAGATGTGCGACACATGTCATCTAAAATAGGTGAATGATTTGACATAAATGTTAAAAATACATGCCACGTGTCAGCTCATGATAGAGTTTTATGACAGGTTTCAGAGACTCATCCATAGACCTTTTTAATAGATTTTCGCAGAAAAATGACTTCGGGACTTCAGAGCTTCTTGACTTCGGGGTTTTTGTTCGAACGATGATAAAAATCTTCCTGAAGTGTAAAGTCCCAAAGTAACCATTGGATGCTTGTTCTTAACGATCGCACAACTTTATGAATTCGAGAATCATGAGAACCACTTGATCATATTAGCCAAAAAAATTGACGGATGATATTGTAAGCGCTTGTTGATAAATAACGAATATTGATTTATTCAAATTTGAAAGTGATTTTCCTAAATTTTTTGGTGATTTTTTTTTTAAAGGTAAAAACAAAAAGATTACAAAATTCAAAGTTTAAAATTCGAAGGTGTTCTAACAGGAAGGATGCCATGATTGATGAGTACCAATCCATTTTGAAAAATGATTTTTGGTTTTTGGGATGTGGTTCCAAGACCACGAGAGAAATCAGTTGTAAGCTAAAAATGGATTTACAAAATAAAACATGCAATAGATGGCAGTATTGAAAAATACAAGGCAATGTCTGTGGCACGAGGATTCTCCTAGAAAGAAGGCATTGATTATGAGGAGACATTTGCTCCTGAAGCAAGATACACTTCCATTAGGAATGTACTTGCAATAGTTGCAGTAAATAAATGGAAGATACACCAGATGGACGTGAAGACAACTTTCTTGAATGGTGAGATAGAAGAGGAAGTGTATGTGGAGCAACCACATGGTTTTGAGACACATGATAGATAGGCACATGTGTGTAGGCTAAAGAAATCCTTGTATGGATTGAAGAAAGCCCCCAAGGCTTGGTACAAAAGAATGGATAACTTACTGATGAGTTTGGGCTTTACCAAAGTAAAGAAGATCCCAACCTGTACTATAAGGTTGAGGATGGAAGTCTAGTAATACTATTACTATACATAGATGAATTGTTTCTGATGGGATAAGAGAAGCCCATTGCCAAGAGAAAGAGTAATCTTGCTTCAAAATTCAAGATGAAAGATCTAGGGATAATGCACTACTTCCTAGGTCTAGAGGTATGACAAAGACAAAATGAGATTTTCCTAAACCAAGGAAAATATACAATAGATATTCTAAAGAGGTTCGATATGATGGATTGCAAAGCCATGCCTATGCGCATGATGAAAAATCTGAAGTTGCTAAGTGATACATCCTTAGAAACAATAGATATCACCCTATATAGGCAGATGATTGGATCACTGATGTATTTGACAAACATAAGACCAGGCATATGTTTTGCAGTGAACACCTTGAGTCACTATATGGTTGAGCCGAGACATGTTCACCTAATTGTGACAAAACACATATTGAGGTACCTTAAGTGTACAATTGATTACGATCTCATATATACCTTAGATCAGGAGATAAGCCTACATGGCTATGCCGATTCATATTGGGCGGATAGTGTAGAAGATCAGAAAAGTACATCCATATGTTGCTTCAGTCTAGGATCAACAGTGATTTTATGGTTCAACATGAAACAAACTAGTGTGGCACTCAGTATGGTTGAAGAAATATATTGCAACATTCTCTTCCAACAAAGAAGCAGTGTGGCTTAGAAAGTTGTTGGCAGGGCTATTTGATCACGAATTAGAGACAACTTGCATTTTATGTGACAACCAGAGTTATATGAAGTTGTCAGAGAACTATGTGTTTCATGACGAATCAAAACACATTGAGATCAAATACTAGTATGTCCGGGACATGGTATAGGAGGGAGCAATAAGACTCCAGTATATCGCTAGCGACGAACATGTAGGAGATGTGTTGACCAAGCCCCTGTCGAGAGTTAAGCTCGAGTATTTCAGAGACAAGCTTGGAAGGATCTAGAAAGACTTCTCCAGCAGTGAGAAGTGATTGTTTTCTCCAGTAGTGAGATGTGATCCCCAATAGAGGGAAGTTATGTGAACCCTAGTAGAGGGAGATGATGCGATCCCCAGTAGAGGGAAGTGATGAGATACCCCAACGCAGGCTGGTATGCTACCCCAACGCAGGTTTGTATGCTACCACAGTAGGTTGATAACCCCAATGCAGGCTGGTACGCTACTCCAACGTAGGTTGTTAACCCTAATGCAGGCTGGTACGCTACCCCAACGCAGGTTGGTAACCCCAATGTAGGCTGGTACACTACCCCAATGCAGGTTGGTATGTTACCCCAGCGCAGGCTGGTAACCCCAACGTAGATTGATACACTACCCCAATGCAGGTTGTTAACCCCACCACAAAACTTCTTATGATATATAGAGTCATGAAATTCAACAAGACAATGACCGATGTGTGCAGACATGCATAAGCATATTGTTCCAGAAGAATACCTTCCTAGCTAAAAGGGGGTGTTGAAAAATATGCAGCTGCGGAAGATATTCTCCTATTATACTTGATCATGCAAAAACCCTAAAAACATATTATTATTGTATTGGTGAAGTTGGCCCCATTGTGGCCTTTATTGTTAAATAAAGTCAAACTGTCAAGTCGGCCCCTATTGCGGCTAATGTAAAGTATAATCAAGAGACACTTGTCAAGTCGACCCTAGCAGTTAAAGAGGGCATGTCACTTGTGTATAAATAAGAGAGGCTAGATGCCTCATTCACTCACTCATCTCACTCAAGCATAAGAGAGAGTAAGGTGCGCAAGTTTTGGAGAGAGGGGTGACACAACAAAATGACCTTCTATTTTCCATCTTGGTATTGTTCTTGGTTGAAGAATCTATTTAGAAGAAGTTTATCGGGTTTTCTTCCCTGAGAGGGTTTCCCAGGATAATCTCTATGTCTATCTTGTTTCTGTGATTGTCTCTCTTTCAATGATCTTATATATGTAGTTAATGTGCTAAATAATTGTAATAACGAAAGAAGAACTATAACTACTAGATGTATATGTAAAATATCAACATATACTTCATCATTGGAGATGAATCATATCTATATGTACCACAACATAAGTACCTGTGGGATGTGTTGTAACCCAATAATACGGTCATGGCTGAACCATATATTGGCATAAGGTGCTCTCTGTAAAGCAAATGCCTATCCCATCACACAACTTCCTCATATGTGTCATCATAGGTGTGGCCATGGACTTCATGTCCATCATGATAAACCTCTTCAGTCTCCTCACTGAAGATCTCATCTGGTGCTAGCCATGCTTCCAATCCCAATATATCTGGTCAAGATCCTTCATCTCAAACTCTGAAATCAACTCCCTCTATCTGAGAGAATCCTCAGACCACGCTTCTATCTGTTGCATGCCCCTTTGCATTCTGCAAAGTGTCACAAAACTATGCTGAATTCTTCTTGATCACTGCCTCCCTCTTAGATTGATCTCTTATGACCTTCCCATAACAAGAAACAAGAACAAAAAAATCTCCATGGTATCCTCCATGGAAGATATCTTTCCTGGAGTCTAGTACAGTAACCAAGAACATCTCCTAAAGGAGATCAAGTTCATCTTGTAAGCAATAAGCATTTACATAAGAACAAGAATATCTCCTAGAGAGGAGATCAAAAAGTGTATCTCTAATATTAATGGGTTAGTGTAATGATCATAAATTCAATAGATCAAGATCCAACATAAGATCATAATAATTCCATAACAACTAGAGACATATCATTTTTTTAAATAATCAAATCCAAAGTCTTCACTGCTAGGGAGGGTGCGCTTATTCCTCTGAATGTACTGAATTCACTGCTTGGACAAGGTCTTCTGTACAACCCCTGCAAACACACTCATTCTTTGTTGGATGATATTGTTGAAGTTTTTACTCATGTGGCTAACAGTTACAATTTGTCTTTATTATTATAATCATTTAGCACATTAGCCGCATAAATAAGATCATTGAAAGAGAGGCAATCACAAAATCAATAGAGACACACACATTATCCTGGGAAACCCTAATGGGGGAGAAAACCTAGAAAACACTTCCTCAATATACATAGACCAAAGAATGAACAAAATATCCTCCTCTACTCCTTCACTAGGAAGAGTAGTGCACTACTTAACCAACAAATACCAAGAGATAGACCAAAAACCCTCCTTGACATCACACTTAGCTGGAGTAGAAGTTCCTCCAAGATTTGCACACTTCTTCATAGCTGCAGAGCTAGTGTGTGTGTGTGTGTACAAATGAGACACCATCCTCACATATAAATACAAGTTGTGAGGTTGCGCTAGGGTTGTGACTCTTCACTTGGTGGAGTCGTCTTCTCCTAGAAATGGCTAAAACCACGTTATAATTACTAGGGGTCGACTTTACAAATACTACTATACAAATGCATGTTGACCAATCCACAAAAGGGGATTTGATATTATACAAGACCCGACTTGATGAATCCACAAAAGGGGATTTGATCTTTACAATAATGACTCAAATATAAGTAGAATATTCTTTGAAGTTACAATAATTCAATCGATATAACTTGAAAAGAATATACAAGTGCATACCTTTGAAATTTGAAGTATCTTTCAGCTTGTCTTCTAATCTAAAACTTGACACCATCCTGACAAGAAGAGGTTAGAAACTAATTAAAAAATATTCAATGATTAGAACAAGCTAGAAACCCTAAAATTTCAACTTTGACCAAAAAAATCAATTTTGACCAAAATTGAACCTTTGACTTTGACTTTGACCCAAAAAATCAAACTTGGCATTTTCGCTAGTTGAGGGCACCAGAGGGTGCGCTAGGCTTAGGGTGCACTAGAATACACAAAAAATAGGTTTAATGCTTCACTGAAATTTCCCAAGAAATTAGGTTTAGGGTTTGCTGCAACTACAAAATTAGAAACCCTAGTTGCAGCTGCAACTGGTGCTACAACGAGCTCGACAAGGAGCTCTCGATCTACCTTCCAGTAGTTAGAATGTTCTGAAGGTAGTGTGGGCCCATAACCTGTTAGAATAATGTTGATTTGTTCGTTTAACCATAGACAATGCTACAACATTGTCACCCAACCATAGGCACAAAGCCACCCCTAAGCACCTTAACCTTTGACAGAAAGATTGATTCCAGGAAGCCACACTAGTACCAACAAATAACCAAGAGAGTGCACTTTCTGCAAGGGTAGCACTCAAGAGAAAGTACCAGAAAGACTAAACAAGATAAAACCATACAACTGCAGCTATTGCTGCTCCTCCAAACTTGCGCACTGTTTCTAGTTTCCTGAGTGACAGTGAGTGAATAAAGGAGCCACGACGTCCTCTATTTATATTAATTTGTCCAGTGACTTTTCTGGCTGTGTTGACCTGACTTTCTGGTAATTATATTTTATATTTATATTTTTCCTGTGAGGCCAACTTGTCTTCCTAGAGGATAATACCTTAATTTTATATGTTCTGCTAAGCCGACATGTCTTCTAGGGTTTTCACACATCTGTTTAGGGTTTCTCTTGCTTCCAGAATATTCTATTCTAGTCAAAGGTTACATATGTAGGTTAATACCTTCCACAACTACCATAATATAAACACAGGGGGTATCCCAATCCTTGAAAACAAATCTCTATAGTACCTTTGGATGGCTCACAATATAGTTCACTTCAAATTACACACCTCAATATATGGTTAGATAGACCAGTGCCAATAAAGTAGCCAAATGCCTTAAACATATTAAACCAAGATTTAGGGAAATAAATACTACAATATAAACAAGGTTAATAGATAATTAGATGAGTGTTGATATATGAAATAAGTATGCTACAACATTAATATAAACCAACACTATGACATCACTCTTTAGATGAAGAAATAAGTACCATTTTCTGCACAAGAGTGAGATCTAACTGCATAAATCAAGAAAAATGATATACTTGAGTTATACCTTAATTATATGCTACAAATTGGAACAATTTGTTGTTGTCAAACAATTTCATAATCTGATATACGATTAAAAAATGTAGAAAATGCATATTTTGGGTGAGAAAAAACACCCCAAGAGTGCCTAAAAGCACATGTAATGATGGACCTTGGGTACTTTAACTAGGGAAATGAATAAACTATGCAAAAAAAAATCGACAATGATTAATTTCAAGTACAAATGAACAATAACCAAACAATTAGCTCAAACTTGCAAAGAGAGGTGGTGAATCCCCCTAGGGTTGCACCAAAAATTTGGCACATTTGTTCACTTGCTCACACACAAAGTCACTCCTCACTCACATAATTTCATCTTGAACTGTGGAGGTTGAAGTAGGTTTATTCCACAGGGATTCCGAAATGTCCCACTATTTCTTGAAGAAATTATCCACACCCACTTAATTCCAACGAGATCGATTCACACCCCCAATCTCTCAACCAACCACATATAAATTTTTTCTAAAAACTCACTAAGTTTTCCTCCACAGGAGGTGCCAAGAGATTTTTTTTTGTCTAGGTAGGATCTCGAGAGTAGACATCCAAATAACCCCCCGTTATCTAGTTCTCACATCTTCAAACATTAGAAGTTGACAAATAGGGAACTTAAAAATCCTCCAATTCAAGTGTTCCTAACACTATAAGGCAGGGAGATACTCGTGAAGGGTCGAAGGCCAAGGTCCGGTTGTTCTATGCATCCCCCCTTGAGTCACCCAACTCTTGGAAGGGATCCATCCCGTGACCAATTTCTGAGGCCGAAAATCTAAATTTTGCACTTTGATCGATGTACCTAATGGCCAAATTTAGAACATCTAACCAGGTGGCAATTGTGGGCTGCAATTTCACCTTGATCATATTTTGTGTGGCTATTGGGAAATATCACCATCTTTTCTAGGATATGCACCCTCCACCCCTCATTATAACTGATTATTTCATCCTTCACTAGTTCCTCTTCCGGTGGCTTCAGACCCCACTGTTGAGTGCTATTGGAAGGTACAATGCTATTTGAGAGGAATGATGTCACATCTTTTTAGGACACGAGCATTTGTTTTCTTTGTTCTCCCATGCAGACAAAACCCACCTACCTACATGTATGCTTATTTTTTATGTATGATGCTCATTTGATTACATGCGATTGTGATATATATTGTGAAAGTCCAAAATTATACAAGTCTCTTGTTCATTTATTGCTCTCATCACCATTTGCACACATTCACTTTGGTAGTCGGACATCATAGGGGACCCACAGAATCCTCATCATTCTAGACACTTGCAAAATCTGCCTCCTATCTTAGGAGGAGTTCCTAGTCTTGCCAATCACCAACTCAACTATCTCACACCCCTGTGAGTGCCACTATTTTGGGATCCACTTTGTTGGGTTCCACCTTACTTGGGTCCACTTCCCAAGGCCATCCACCCACTAGATCTCCTTCACAAGGAGGCGGATGTCAAACTTCTTCTCAAGGGAGAAGTACAACTCCACCAAACCCCCCTCAAGGGTCAGGTCCACTACCTTCTCACACCATGGCTGGAACTAACCCTCCACCGCCACTCCCCATGCCATATTTGGCATCCCTCAACATTCTTGATTTGAGTAAACTCACGAATGACCCTATATTGCATGACCCCACATGGTCCAATATGCCTAGCAAACTACCTTCAAACATTCCCAAATTTGAAAGTAAATCGGGAGAAGATCCTGCCAACCATGTCATGACCTTCCACTTATGGTGCTCTTCAAACAACATCATGGACGACTCCATCCTCCTAAGGTTATTTCAGCGCACACTCACTGGTCCATCGTCCAAATGGTATGTGGACGAAAAATCAAGGTCCCATGTGACTTTTGAATCCTTGGCCAAAGCATTCTTGGCCTTCTTCCAACTACCAGTTCGTCACGATACTAGTCTAGAACTGCTGTCAGAGTGCAAACAAACCTCAACTACACATATCGCCAACCACATTCATGAATGGTGTCGTTGATCTAGCTTATGCAAAGCAGAAACCACCAAAGAACAATGTCTCGATTGGTTTCTCAAATGACTCGTCTTTATCCTTGCTAAAGATGTGGCATCCACCTTCCCCCAAACCAAAGAAGAAACCATCAGAAAGGCTCAACAGTATGACCTCATTTATGCTCAGTTAGGTTAGTTATATACAGTAATACATGACGCACCGAGACCCATACCATTCGACCAGACAAACCTGGGATGTCTCATGCGACGGATGGACTGATTGGTACCACAACACACCACAACCCGTACATCCAAACACCACCCATGTATGGTACACCCTGATATCCGTCAATATATGGAGGACCACCTTATTACCCTCCTCCTCCTTATCAACAACCATACCCTGTTGCCCTTCCTCCACCCATGAGTGGACCCTTGCCGACAACCATGATGTGCCCTAATTCTCAACCAAGTTCAAGGACCCCCTCTACCTCAACTTATAGCCTGGGCACTAGTGAAAGCGCTACGCCTTCCTATGCACCCTACATATCGTTGCCACAAAATAATTCGTATTTTCCATTTCCTGGTCCTCCACAACCAATTTCTCCTCCACAAGGACAACCACATGATAGAGTTTACTTTGTTCAATCCTCTCCCATTCAACAATTTCAAAATTGTGAGCAACTAAATACGGAAAATCTGACCCATCAGTCAAATAATGCCAAAATGAAAAGAAAAAACTGAAACAATAATAACCCAAGACCCGGGGGGAATAACCCCCAACAAAACCAACCTGCTTGGGGCAACCAGAACCAGGATAACCAAAACCCCCAAGGGGACAATAACAACAAAATCCAAGGAAGAAACAAAAATAACAATCTCCAGACGAACTTCCCTTGCACTCTTTGTGGTGAGCATGGCCATTACACTCACCATTGCCCCCAAATTGCCGACTTCAAATGGATGAAAGACTCCATGAATGCATCACTTCCTCCAACGCCACCTGCTCCTCAATAGGCCCCACAACAGTATTTGCAGCAACTACCCCCAATCGTGTTGCAAAACCCTATTCCACACCAAGGTGTGATGAATACCCAACATGAGATACATCCTACCCCACCACAAATGGGATAGTATCAAAACCCTGGAAATACAGTGGATCGCAATATCCTCCTCACTAGCAAAGAAGAAATTCTTCTACAAATGTGCAGTTGTCAATACAGTTCCCCCTGAATCTACTCCCACCACTTCGGAAGCAGTTCCAACTACAACTGGACAATCCTTGATGATTCCATGCCCTAACACTGAACCCGCCATTCATATCCCTCACATCTCGTTACGACATAATGTCAACAACCCTCAGGCTAGGGCAACACATAATTACAGTCTGGTCAATGACTTGGCACAGTCCCTCGCAACCATGTCGGTATTGGAGGTCCTCCAAACTTGTCCAACTCAACGGAAATCCTTGCTTTCTGCCTTGGGGGCAGTGAACCTAGATGATACTAGACTCATCACATTTGATCTGGATTGTGGGGAACCTCGTCTCCCCTCTTTGGTAGCTTTCTAGATACCAATCAATATTTAGAACATCATGGTTCATTGGTGTATCATTGATGAAGGTGCATCCACATGCATCATGTCCAAGATTGCATGGAAAAAACTTGGCTTCCCAGAGCTAGTACCATCCGCCATTACTTTGAGAGCTTATGTTGGTCGACCATCTTCCCTTGAAGGGCTCTTTCAAAATGTCCCCGTCGAACTCGGGGGCAAGACCATCCTTATCGACATTGAGGTTATCAACGCCCTGCTCGATTATAACATCTTGTTTGGACGTAGCTACATGTACACTATGAAAGTAGTGGTCTTTTCTGTGTTTCGAACGATGATGTTCCCCCACAATGGGAAAATCATCACCATCGACTAAGTTTCACATTATGAGACTAACTACTCCTCCAACATCGATAACATCCTACCTCTTGTCCACACTAGTTTTGACACATATCCACTTATGGATATGAGCCCCAGAATTTTCAAAGACCCATATTTGTTGGGGGCATACCATGGAGCACCATCGCTCATACACCCCTCAACACAAGCGTGTGTCATATCTTCTAATGGAACTGATACCAGAGATACCATTCCTCCCACTGAGGCTTCTTCACCCCTTGACGTCCCACCAGTTGAAGAAATTCTACCTTAGGAATTACCTGAGAACCCTATGACACCACTTATCCCCAATTTCACCCTTCCCCAAGGGAAAATCCCAGTTTGGGAAACAATCCCCCAATCCATTACTCAGATCCCTTTCTTCTACCCCCCATCGACAGTACAACATTTTCAGGTAGCCACAACGCTTACCCTTCCCAACATGGTGCTCGCCATTCCGGTATGGCATCTACACCCACCCGCGATGGTTCCCCAACCATCCCTGCCTCCCCAATCAAAGGGAATCCTAATGGAGATTCCAATACTAAGTCCAACCACACCACCATCACCCCCATCGAATGGCACCACTGTTATGGTTGGGGGCAGATGGAAGAAGAAAGATCCCATCGATCCCCTTCCTCCCCGAGTTCAACCCCCTTGCGCACTATGCGAAAGAGAGGGACAACCCACTAATAGATGTCCTTCTCTTCCTGAGTTACACAATTTGATCCAACTTCCTCGAGAAACCACATCGCTTGTCGCTTCACCAAGCACACCCAGTACTACCACAACTTCCCCTACTACAGACAATAAAGGGATGCAAACCAAATTCGTGTGTGCCATCTGTTTATAGAATGACCACTACACTCATCATTTCCCCACTCTACCTCAGTTTCGACAGACGCTAATGACAGTTCACCAAAGTTTTCAGCAAGACCCCTCTCCACCCACGTTGTCGGGTACCCACGTCACTGACATCCATTACGTCTCGACCTCAGTAAATGAATGGATGAGGTGCCCTTTATCTCTTTGTGAATCACTTGATCATTTCACGTACCAGTGTCCTTTGATCATTAAATACAAGCGTCGTCAAATGGCCCTTATTCAAAATCCTCCAACCCCCTCACTTCCTGTGCTACAAGTGATTCCCCCTATCCCTTCTCCAGATATTGTTCACGTCACCTCCCCTGAACCTGAGTCACTTCCCACCCCTCCATGGTTCATGGATAGACTGTTTGAGGATTTTCCCCCAAATCCTCCCAATTCTCTGATTCATTTCCCTTAGGAAATCTTACCCCAGACCACAATTTACAATCCACAATGTCTAGGCATTTGGTTTATGTCAAGCATGCCATCGCACCATAGTGGTGATACCCCCTCTACGTCTTCATCATGGGAAGACAATCACACGGTGACAATCACCAATGTTAACTCCTCGGATCCCCTATATTCTTGCACTTTCCACTACGACGAAGATATCCTGGAGGAACTAACTACCCCTGATTGCCCATGGAATGCACTCCATCACAGGGAGATTTTTCTCTCACAGGAAGCCTTTGACCCTCCTAGCCAAACGTCCATATGTACAATCAAAGCCAAGGATTTTATTCCATCAGGGCATATAGATTGGTTCAACAACCCTATCCCTTCCCCCGATGCTTTTGAAGAAGGCAACATGGCCAACATTCCCCCCACTATCAAAATCGACATTTCCATCAAACCAAGAATCATAGAGGAAATCACCATTGGCGTTGCATGCTCCCCTGAAGAACTCACAGCTTACAAAGCTCTTTTTCAGGAACACTGAGATATTTTTGCTTGGTCATATACAGAGATGCCCGACCTCTATCCCTCTATCATTGAACATCACATCAACACATGGCCAAATGTCGCCCCAGTACATCAAAAGAAACATCCACTGCATCCATCCAAATCCATGGCTCTCAAAGCTGAAATTGACAAATTAGGCACTGCAAGTTTCATATACCCCATCTCATACACGTCATGGGTCTCCAACCCCATCCTCGTTAACAAAAAAATAGGGCACTATTCGCGTTTTCACTGACTTTCGCGATCTTAATCATGCTTGTCCCAAAGACAATTTCCCAACCCCTTTCATCGAACAAATTATCGATGACTGTGACAACCACGAGGCCCTGTCCTTCATGTATGGGTTCTCTGGCTACAATCAAATCCAAATCCATCCAGCAGATCAGTATAAAACTGCATTTACTACCCCATGGGGTACTTTTGCTTATTGTGTCATTCCTTTTGGACTCAAGAATGCCGATGCTATGTTCCAATGGGCCGTGACTTATGTTTTCCATGATCTTGCTCACATCATCCTCGCTTACTTGGACGACCTCACTACTCAATCCAAGAAATGGACACAACATCTAGACGACTTACGAGTCATTTTTCAACGATGTCGCCAATACAATATCCGCTTGAACCCCCTCAAGTGCATATTTTGCGTCACCGTCGAACGCCTCCTTAGGTTCATAGGCTCCCAACACGACATCACAGTGGACCCCCTCAAGGTCCAAGCTATCACATAAATGCCACCACCTAGGAATTTGCGCCAACTGCAGAGCCTACAAGGAAAAGCCAACTTTTTTACGACGCTTTGTCCTAGATTACGCCACATGCATGCATGGTTTCCTTCGCTTACTGCATCATGATATCCCATTTTGATGGGATGAACATGTCCAAACTGCTTTTGATGATTTGAAAGAGGCACTATCCAATGCCCCTTTGAGTAGTCCTCCCAATTATGATCGTGATTACATCCTCTACTTGTCAGCCTTAGTCGTCTTAGTAGCAAGAGTTCTCGTCCAAATAGGAGATGATGGTTGTGAGCATGTTATTTACTACATCAATAAAAATCTTTCAGGACCACCCCTGAAATACAATCATGAGGAGAAACTTGCCTTCGCAGTCCATAAACTGCATCATTATATCTTTCTTTGCACTACCAAAGTCATGGAAGATTCCAACCCTATGCAGTACTTTCTTAGTCGACGACAGATTAATGGCAAATTTTCCCGATGGATCGTCATCCTTCAGGAATACGACCTAGAGTTTTCAACTCCCAAAAGCAAGAAAGTGCTTTTTCTCGCCGAACTCATCACGATATTTCCCTCAAACACTAAAATCTCACCCATCAATACGGATTTTCTTGACGAACACCTCTTCTACATCACCTCGGATGACCCCTAGTATGGAGACCTTCTCATCTACCTTCATACATATAAGTTTGGGTCTCATCTCTCGCCATATGATCGTCGACGCCTTCGCCATTAGGCCCCTCGGTACCTCCTCATCGGTGACGTTTTGTATCGACGTGGGGTCGACACCATACTATGCCGATGTTTGACCATCGACGAAGCAAAAAAAGTCTTGAACGATTGCCATAATGACGCTTGCGGTGGCCACTTATCAAGTATTTCCATCGCCCAAAAAATCATTCGAGCATGATACTTCTGGCCCACACTGTTTCATGACTGCATCCACGCTGTCAAGCGATGTGACAAATGCCAGCTTTATGCAACCAAAGCACGAGCACCACCCGCTCTTCTACATCCAGTCATCACCGCCGACCCCTTCTGCAAATGGGGCATCGACTTCATGACTTGCAACCCTCCATCTAGTAATGGACACAAGTACATCGTCATGGAAGTAGATTACTTTACCAAATGGGCCGAAGCCATGGCTACCTTCAACAATGCCGCTGACACAACATCGCGCTTTTTCTTCAACCATGTCATTACCCATTTCGGAGTTCCACTACAGTTAGTCTCTGATCACGGTAAACACTTTGAGAATTATATATTTGTCAAACTCTCCTCAAGGTTAGGCTTCTCCCACGAGTTTTCCTCCCCATACTACCCTCAATCCAACGGACAGGTCGAGGTTGTTAAAACAGTCCTCAAAACCACGCTACAATGTAGTGTCAACAAACATAAGACCAACTAGCATCATATGTTGTTCTCAACATTATGGTCTTATTGCACGACAATCAAAACTACCACTGTTTTTACACCATTTCATCTCATCCATGGGATCGAAGCCACCCTCCCCATCGAGTGTGAAATTCCCACGTTGTGTACCACCATCGAGCTATTACCTGACACTGCTCCAATGGAGCAATGATTGTTGAACTTAGAGTCGCTGGATGAAGATCGTCGGTCTTCTTTACAGAACAATGAGGCAGCGAAAAAATGGTCCAAAGCCACCTTTGACCACCACGTCAACCTTCGCTCATTTAATGAAGGAGATATCGTCCTCGCCTACGATATCACTCAGGATACTCTCGGCCATGGGAAATTCGAGTCATTATGGCATGGACCCTACATCATCTAACATGCCCTCACTAAAGGTGCATACATCATGGCCTCTCTAGAAGGCTATCCTCTCAAAGAACCCATCAACGGGTTGTACTTAAAGAATTTTTATGCCTAAGCATAGTCATTCTATACTAGGCTTTTTCTTAGTCCACATTTGTAGAGTTTTTAGTCTTCTTTTTTCCGCCTTCACTCCTCATGTATGATTTACCATCCGTGTTATTGACAGATGCATCCTCCATCAGCCTACCACATTGGTTACGTTGATGGAGCTAGCCGCTAGACAAAAAATCTCGCTTTGGCTGCTTGGGCCCTCTATACCCCCTCACATGAACTGCTCCACTCCAGTGGCATATGTTTGGGCTCAACAACCAACAACCAAGAAGAATACACCGCCATTATTGGTCTCCTCGCCAAGGCCAGTCACTGTCACATTCGTCACCTTAGTGTCTTCTTAGATTCCTAGCTTGTCGTCCTGCAGCTCAACAATGTATATCGTGTCTGCGATCCTTGCCTTTTTTGGCAAATACCTGCAAATTAGAATTTTATCTCGACATTTTGATTCAATTACATTTACATATATTCCATGATAATTTAATCAAATGGCAGATAATATGACTAACCTAGTATTAGATTGGCATTTATCACATCAAGACATCATTACACATACATAACTCATCAAACATCTATCACCGCATATAAATCAGGCATCATACAACTTCATAAAAATATCAACATATGTAAACATCACAAAGATCCCAAAAATGTATATCCATATATATATATATATATCAATGTGTCATAAATGTTTACAAAATAATACAACATGTACATTGCCCGTAGGCAAGTGAGCCCCCCCTCACCCCTATAGGTACAAAATGGGTGTCACACTACCTTATACAAAATGGGCTTGCAGGCCTATATCAGTACAAAAATATACAAAATAGCACTCATGGTGTCCCCAGAGTGCCACCACTAGGTCCTTTATCCGTAGGAGGTGCCCCACCAACTGGGGATCCTCCCGGTCCAAGGGGCAGTTGACCAGTCATCGCTGCCCACGCTACAACTGCTCGGCGGATCATGGTCCGCCACTCTCCCAGAATGCCCACACACTGCTCCAGGACCCTCTCGTCCTGGATATGCGACCACATGCCCTCCGACACCCCCTGCAATACCACCTCCAGCCAACATCAGAAATCATCCATCCCCCCGTCGCCCTCTACCTGTAGAGCATGCAATGGCCCTGCACCTGAACCATCAAATCTACGTCTCTGGCCGACCCTCACCTCATATGTTGGCCTTGCACTAGCCTCATCCCTCTGGCGTCGCTCTCCCACCCGCAATGGTCTCACAGGCCCCTAGCACGTCGGCTCCCCAACCATCTCCACCTTTTTGGCCTCGCGACCCCACATCTGCAAACACAAAAACAAATATAGAATCAACATCCATACATATATAAACATGTGCTACACTATCAAAATCACAAAACATAAATGCACACACTTACCTCTCTGTACCACACCTCTCCTGGAGGCAAAACCATGTCCGGGTCGTGTCGAAAATCCATCCCACCATATGGGAACCACAATATAATCTGTGGCATGTGGCGCCACACACATGCCAAGAAGGCCGTAAAATAGTGACCACCCTCTCCCCCTCCGTGCCATACCAAAATTTGCGCCCACTGCACCAATTGTGGTTCATGCAGCTCTGTAGGTGACAACAAAAGCCTTAGGCGCAACATGGGTACCCTCTCCAAAAACCATGCTACCAATATGGATCCAAAGGAAAACTCACCAGAGTTGGTGGTCTGACACCGGTGGATATGCCCCATCATCTTGGCATGCACCATCAAGCCCCAGGTGAACAAGTCCACATCAAGGACCCTCCATAATCCTCAGCTGACCTCCAGATATTCATTGAGTCGCTAAGGATCTGTAGATCCTCACCACCATAGCCGCGATGCACTAGTGCAAGAGCTCGTCCATCGCCTCGAGCCGAAAAACCAACCCTGACATCGGGTTCGGCCCCGTACAGTAGCGTCGTGCCACGTCTATCAGCCTCACATCCCCCGGCAACTGGGGGTCAACAAGAAGGGCCATTCCCCGAAAGGGGAGCCCCATCAGGAAATATACATCCTCAACAACTGAGAATGTCAACTATTGCCCCGCATAATGAAGCACTGCAGATCAATGCTCCACATTGATATCAAGAACTGGAGCAGGTACTCCTGCAACCGTATCAATGGGTAGTCAAAGAACTTGAGCAACCTAGAGGCTGCCAAGAGTCTTCGCACGCCCGACTCCTCTCTCACCACCTCCCTGAGGCACTCCCAGTATCGCTCCCTCCAGTGAACTGGCATGATGAACTGATCACTTGCATTCGCACAGAAACCCCTGGTCAACACTAATCATTTATAAAAATATTTTAAAAATTCAAATTTTCAAAAAACCCCTCAGCTTTGCCTCAAGTGCGCGACTGTCATCCCCACATGTGCGAACATATGCGTGCCTATTCTTCACATAGTTTCACATCAATGTGCAGTTGTAGGAGAAACAGATGTGCATCAATGCACAACTTTCACACCCACAAGTGCGCACTCATGCACACTTGTTCTCTACATAGTTGCGCATTGATGCGTAGTTGTTTGAGAAACAGTCTCCCATAGTGCACAACTGTAATTCGAACAAGAGCACATCAAGTGTGCACCTGTTCCTCCCACCCACGCGCCCTCATGGGTGGTTGTATTCCACACAATCTCACATCATGCACAAGAGAGGGAATTATACCCACGCATCTCAACACAGGTATCTTTCCTTCTCCCGTGCATTAGTGGGCCCACCCCTCAAAAAACCCTAATACGGCCATCCGTATGACCCCTACCCAAAAAATAGAATCTATCTACTATGTAGGAGGATGGGACCATTAACTCGACTCTCACGAATCCTGGATCAGTTGGATCGAACTCCCGTAATCTCAGAAAATCCTCCAAATAATCTCGTCGATTCACTATAGCAGCGGGTACACATGAGGTGGCATTGTGCGCCCCACAACCATATATAGTCCCTTTTACCAAACTTTCACACTTAGTTACAGGAGCTCAGAGTCTTTGTTTTCCGATCCATCTTCAACCACGGGATCAGGGTCC
>JASDQU010244917.1:61378-72888 GCA_032191745.1 Picea mariana
CCATCTGCAATCGGCCCCGGGGGAGAAGTTTTCTCACATCACGTCCATGTACGCATGCTCATATTCAAAATTATCAAATAATTGTTATATGTTCTTTATCTTCATATATTGTTCATGTCAAGTATTCAATTTTCATGTGTGCAGGTACTTGGTCATCACATATCAACGCATCCCCTTCAGGTATATGATGGACGCTGGCATGTAATCATTCCCTCTGAATACCAATTACATCTCCCAGTCACACCCTCTGACATTCACCTTTAGGATCCCTACGCTCGGCTCTGCAGTACTGTCACCTCCGCTACATTTTGGTACTGTCTCCCAGTAGCACTCTCCCCCACATGAGTTGTCCCATTCATAGTCCCCTTCAACACTTTGATACTCATGCTGCTTTCACCCCCTAGGGATGGGAGTCCTAATAGTCTTACGTATTTCCAAGAATAAACCTCATACTCCTTCTCATCATTGTTCTAGCTTTTCCAATGGACTCCCTGGTTATCTCCTCACAGTTTCATTTTTTACTGTTCCTCCGCAGTATCATTAATCTTCCATTTCATCCACAATCAGTTTTCCCATCTGCAAATTTCCCTCCATTCATTTACCTCATACAGAAACCCACCCATGGGGCCTCCACCAGTTCTCCACGCAACTTGCGCCCTCACAGGCCAAACCATCTTGCACTGGAGCACCCGTTTCTGTATCTGTACACTCATCCCAAATTATTCTTTATTCATTTGGTAATTGTAAAAAGCCTTTGTTTCCAACATTTACTTATCTTTTTGTTGTCACCCTTGACGACCTTCTTTTTTTTCTGGAAAAACAACTCATGTCTCCCTTGGTTGGGGCATTCACTATCCTCTACTCATATTGACATCGTCCATAAACCCCGAGTATCCCACAGTCCATATACCCCTGATCTCTGAGTTTGTCCACTTTGTCATGCCTCTGACACAATTTAAATCGATGTCTAGTCGTCCCCCGGACGCTAGATACAATTTCGCGGTTGTTGCCAGTCATCCTTCAAATATACCCCCAACCAAGGAAAGTCTCGAGTCTCACCACATCCTGACTTTGTTCATGTTCCCTATCAGTTCCTAATCATATCTAGTGGATTTCATGAAGCCCTTTGCTTCTTGGAGTCGCGTCTCCCTTTCTGTCGACATCAACATAGTTTCCAGAAGAGTGAAAATATCTTGACTTTCATTACCTTTATAATGAGGAGTCTCAAACGACACAGAGAGAACCATCATTGCTCTCTAATGTTGTTGACCCCCATAAACAATCGAATTCAACAAAAATCTCATGTTACAGTGGGTCTTACTATGCAACTATTGCATTTGTTTTATACTAGCCTAAGACCTCTGAATTTGTTAGGCCATCAATGCCTACGAGTCATTGACACTTATTACAGATGTCCTTGCCTCTTTTCAAAGTATGTTCCCAATCAGAATTGTCATCTGCCCTTATCAAACCTCCCTAGAGGGAACTACAGTTATCTACATCAGCATACAACTTCAGTTATTGTCTTACATTTTTGAGTTACATGACACGAGCATGGGGCATGCCCGCCTCGTTTGTATACATATCTTCTTTTTCTCTCCCTAGAGACAGATTTGGATCTCATAGTTTCCCCTCTCCCTTTGACAGGATTTCTCTTGTAGTTCTTATCAACACTCTTCCTTACAATGGTACTCTCAGTAGAAGAAAAATTGATGTATTTCGGCTATCCGTATGCTCCTAACCTCACACATTAGGGGGCATCTGTTATCACTGAAATTTCGTCCGCAACATTTCATACAAATGGTTACAGGAATACAACATCTCCAAAACACCTATTAGTTCATCTGCAACACCAAATATGCATTTCCAAGGGGCAAAAACTATACAATTGGTCAAAAAATTGACATGCACTGAAACACTAAAGGAAGCACATGCACAGTGCGCGAGCCAAAGAAGTTCGTAGAGCGCAAAATGCACCATATGCACGACTGTGTACGAGAAAAGATGCGCACTCCTATGAATGACACATCTATGGTTCTTGTCGGCCCCTCACCCACTTCTGTACCAACTCCCAACTTGATTTGACCGTCAAATCCGAGTTGAATCTGAATGGGGGGCTAGTCAAAGACCTAAGGGTGCCCTAAAGGGACCCTTGTCCATACTAAGAACCAGTTGGATATTTCCTTAAAGACATGTTATAAATGGAGGCCATGGATGCACTAAGAATTTAAGAATCTCATAGTATTGTTATGCTGCCTCAATCCTCCTTCATGGAACCTCTTTTCTTCTTGGAGCATTCTAGCAACATTCTAATAAGTTATTCTCCTCACCTCTTGAGGGAATAGGCTTGGATTTCTTCACCATTTGCTTTCTAGTTTATCATTTTAAGAAGATCTCTCAAATAGGGGACTCAAGAGCCCTCCCAAAGACGAAGAGGGGACCCATAAGTCCTCCTTTCTCTACAGTGTTTGTCAACTAATATAGTTATCCATTGGTGGCATGATCATTGGTCATTTGGTTGATTGATTTTGGTTCAAAGTTTCTTATGCATTGTAGTTTTATTTCCTTAGTTGTTTCTGTTGATGAATGTAGCTATGCGAGACATTCTCCAGCTTACAAACATGTGAGATGTGGATCATTGCAACTATGTGAGTCTTTCTCTCAAATTACAAACCCGAGAGAAAACCCTTAAGAAGGATACGTGGTTCCTGCCTGAGACAGACTAGGAACGTAGAGATGACCTCCTCCATTCAGAGAGTTGAGAAGAACTCCAGATGATTAAGTTAGACGTGCCTATTATTGAGCATAAGGTGAACGTGTGAAATCCCAAAGTGTTGGGTGCATCGTCATGTGAACATAAATGAAGATGATGTATTAGTCTCCTCTAAGCAGAAGAGTTGATGAGAAGACTCTAGATGATTCTCCTGTGTGAGGCAGTGGGAATGAAGATCTGTAGAGTGGACGTTCTTGTAGATGAGCACAGGTGAATGTGTGAAGATCTGGTTCTTCTGTGTAATGCAGTGAACCAGAGATATGACATCCCTATGGATGTGCCCCTAGTGGATGATCACTAGTGGGTGTATCAGATCCTTTGCTATATATTGTTCAAGAGTCAGACCTTCCTGTAACCCTAATTGTTATGTAAAGGGTTCAGGTGGACCCCACCTTAATGTGATTAATAATAAATGTAAAAGATAATTAATATGGTCAATAATAATAATAATAATTATAATGTGACTTAGAGAGGTCGGCCTTGTTGAGCCAATAGACAGTTCAGTTGACAGGTTTAGGTTAGTATAAGTAAAATTAAAATCTCCATTGTGGAAATATATCTTTTATGTGAGTTTGGAAATTTCAGCAAGTACATCTACTTGGGAAAAGGTGTGCACCTCTCTTGGGCTCTAGTCTTCTAGGGTTTGAGCACCCTCTTGTGTGCTAGGTCTTTCTTGGTGGTGAAGTCATTTCTCTTGAAGAATATAGCAAAGGATTTGTATGGGTTTTCTTCCCTTGTTGAGAAGGGTTTCCCAAGATACTTCTTGTGTTCTTATGCATGGTGTTTCTTCTCGTGATCTTGGTTACTGCAAAATTATTGTCTATGGTTAGGTTAAATGATAAAATGGAATGAACTTCATGCTTAACCTAGCTTATTGAAAAATCAACAAGGTATGTCTTGAAGAACCCATTGCACAAGCATCTACTAGTCTCCTCTCTTTTATGCAAAACAATACAATTGTCCTAGGGTTTCCAGAAAATCTGTACGACATTCCTTTATGAGGTGTTTCAACCCTTAAAAGCTTGAACATTGGGGATAATTTTGGCATAGGAGAGTACGGCCTACTCCAATGCATCTCCAGAGACTCTCAAAATGACATTCCGAGCATTTGAAATTTTGGCCCTAGGGTTTCTAGGGTTTCACCAATTTCTGTAGAAATTTCAGAATTAGGGTTTCTGCAAACTCATTGAAGGAGCTCTTTAGCGCACCAATGTTCTCCTATATTTCAAAGGCTTATTGTTGGCAGTCATAAGTCCAATAAACCTAAAAGTGTTAGCCTAGCCTAGCCATTAGGTTTTCTATCCTAGTTGACAAAGGGTTGTGAAGAATCTAAAATTATGATGAACAAAAACTATGATGGAAGATAAGCTTGATGAATCAAGCAACTTCAAAGTTCTTGAAAGACAAGACTTTAGAGGAAGAATTATTGTGGGTAATACAAAAGGGTTTATCAGAGACAACTATCAATGAATGGAAGGAAGATAACGTCAGGACAAGGAAGCCAATCACCTACTCAAACCCTTACATTGAAGGACTAAATTCAAAATAACAAAGATGAGAAAAGGTAACACCGTGACTATCTTCTTCATAAATATATCAGAGGATAGATATCAGCCAAGATCCATTGGATAAATCACATCAACATCCTCAGGTATGCACTTGTATATATTATCTGTATCATTATCATGAGGGAAATTGTAGGAGGAAGGAACCTTTGCCAAAGTCATGGATCCAAAGGGATCTCAGTGCATTTAGAGGAACAACACACTCAAAGTAAATACTTCAGGTTTGATTGTTGTAATTTTCATTCCTCTAACCTATATTTCTACAAGTTTGCTACATTACAAGTAGGTGTTGTAGCTCTGACAACATTCCTTAAATTGTTTTGATTCTAGAGACGTACTCATTATTCTCCTTTAGGATATATTCTTGTGTTGGTTCTTTTTCTTTTCTTGTTCCAGATAGGTTAACAAGAAAATGAAGATGTTTATCCTTCAAAGGGAGCCACTTGACTCAGAAAGTGTCAAAATTGTTTGAGAAAGAGGAAGAATAGAACCATAATTGAGGAAACTAATGCAATAATGCATGATCAAAATCCTTCTATGATTCTATGGGCAGAAGCATGCATGGCATAGTATATGTTCAGAACAAGAATCTTCACCAGACTTTGAAAAACACAACTCCTGAAGAAGCCTCCACCAGAGTGAAGCCTAACATTGAACACTTCAGGATATTTGGGTGCCTAGTGTATTTTCATCTACCCAAAGAGAAGAAGTACAAGCTAGATCCATTAGAAAGAAAGGATACAATGAATCTTCAAAGACATTCGAGATTGACATACCTAGTCAGAGACAGATTGAGATAAGAAAAAAACGTTGTTCTTGAAGAAGAGATAGTTTTTCAAAGACCCAAAGAATCTCAGATGGAGATTGACAGTGAGACAATACCTTCTCCCCCTTCAGCATGTTGATATTATGGTAGCTGCGGGAGGTATTTACCTCCACGTGTAAACCTGACAAGGATAGAATACTCCGGGAAGTAAGAAGAAACCCTAATGAGTTGGCTAATAACCCTAGAAGACTTGTTGGCTCAAGAAGATAATTTATATTAGGTTATTAGCCTCCAAGAGAAGATGTCGGCCATAAATAACAATACATACTGAATAGACAGATACCCAGAATGAGAAGTCGACCCAGGCAGTTAGCCAGAATTAGTATAAATACAGGAGGCCAGTTCTCATTCTGGCAGGCAATCTCAGAATTGCAGTGCCCAGTCTTGTGCACAGGTTTGAGGAGGGCTGCCATTGCAGTTGTTGCAGCTAGCAGATCACATTTGGCTTGGACTATCTCTTGGCTAGGTTTTGGACCATCTGATCAGCTCTTGTTGGTGCGCTATCCTTGGGGAAAGGTGCACTACCCTTTGTTTGGCTATCTAGCCTAGGGTTTTCTTCCGGAATGATTCTCTATCAAGGTTAAGGTGCTTGGAGGGTGGCTTGGCCTATGGTTGGGTGATAAGGGTATTGTCAATGGTAAAAACGAGCACACATCTTTCATATTCTAACACAACAGTCCAAAGGGAGATAGACATTATTCCAGTTGATCTAGTTTCTCCAGTTGATATGTTTAGAGATATTGCAGTAGGGCATAAAAGGCCTACCTAGACTCACTCTGCAAGAGGTAGAGAAACATATAAGCCTCTCAAGGCACATCCCGATAAAGCAAAAGATATTTTCAAGCTATCCTTCAGTCATGAGCCACTTCATTGATGTTGAGCCTCCTTGTCTTAGAGAAGCAACAAGAGAACAGGTATGGCAAGATGCCATAACAAAAGAATACCAGTATTTCTTAAAGAATGATGTATAAGATATTATTCAGGGACTAGCAGGGAAGTCTATGGTAACCTCCAAGTGGATCTATAAGATTAGGCATGCAACTGATGGAAGTGTCGAGAAATACAAAATGAGATCTATAGTCATAGGTTTCTCATAAATAAAGGGAGTTGTCTATGATGAGACACTTGACCCAGTGAACTTGATACACTTCCATCCGTACTACCATCCATGAGTTGGAAACTAAATCAGATAGATAGATTGTTCATGAGTTTGTATTTCAGCAAGAGTGTTGTAGATTAAAACCTATATCATTATAGTGTTGGTGACGAAAGCATGATCCTGATGACTTATTCAGAAAGCATTGTTGTTGGATACAAGTAATCCTTGACTTCTGAATTTGAGATGAATAATATGAGTATGATGCACTACTTCTTGGGACAAGAAGTATGACAGAGGACCGATAAGATTTTCCTGAGTCAAGGAAAATATACAATGAAAATATTAAAGATGTTCAGTATGACAAAATGCAAAATCCACTGTGATGGATTTAAAGAAGAAGATTGATGATGATTCAGATGAGACTGATCCACAACTGCTTGGATCCCTAATGTATCTAGTTAACACCAAACTTGATTCATGCCATGCAGTGAATGTGCCTACTCATTTCATGAGTCAACAGAGACAGACTCACTAGACAACAACAAAACATGTATTGATATATATACAAGGCACAATTGGATATGGCCTGAGATATGCCTCCAGTATGAACTTGAATTTGCAAGATATGTCGATTAAGATTGAGAAAAAAGTATAGTGAACCGGAAAAGCACATCCAACTAATGTTCTATCATGAAGTTTTCCATGGTTTCCTAATGCAATAGGAAACAAAAATCTGTAGCCTTGAGTACCACAAAGGTAGAGTATGTAGCATCGAGCGTGCGAAGCAATGTGGCTTCACAAGCTTCTGACATATTTACTTGACCATGAGATGGATCCTATGATAACCAAGAGCCTTGAGTAAAGCTCCTTTAGAACCCAGTGTTTCTTGATGGATCAAAATATGATGAGATGAAATATCCTTATATCAGAGATATGATGCAAAAGAAAATCGTACACATGCAATACCTTACTACACATGAGTAGATTGCAGATATCTTCACCAAATTAACTTTGTGAAGAATGGCTCCCTAGTTGAGAGGGAGTGTCGATAACTCCAGCCAAAACAAAATTCAAAATACATCCGTGTGAGACTAGGCATGATAAAAAATGCCTCCCTAGCTGAGAGGGAGTGTTAATGAATGCAGCTATGTGAGACATTCTCCATCTTACAAACCTGTGAGATGTGGATCATTATAGCTATGTGAGTCTTTCTCTCATCTTACAAACCTGAGAGAAATACCCTAAGAAGGGTACGTGGTTCCTGCCTGAGACTGAGCGAGGAATGTAGAGATGACCTCCTCCATTCAGAGAGTTGAGAAGAACTCCATATGATTATCCAGTGGGAAAGGCGATCTGTTGAGCTAGACGTGCCTGTGGCTGAGCACAAGGTGAACGTGTGAAATCCCAAAGTGTTGGGTGCATCGTCATGTGAACATAAATGAAGATGATGTATTAGCCTCCTCTGAGCAACATAGTTGAGGAGAAGATTCTAGATGATTCTCCTGTGTGAGGTAGTGGGAATGAAGATCTGTAGAGTGGACATGCCTGTGGACTAACACAGGTGAACGTGTGAAGATATGGTTCTTCTGTGTAATGCAATGAACCAAAGATATGACATCCCTATGGATGTTCCCCTAGTGAATGAGCACTAGTGGGTGTATCAGATCCTTTTCTATATATTGTTCAAGAGTCAGACCTGCCTGTAACCCTAATTGTTATGTAAAGGGTATAGGTCGGCCCCACCTTAATGTGATTAATAATAAATGTAAAAGATAATTAATCTGGTCAATAATAATAATAATAATAATATAGCAATAATTATAATTATAATTTAACTTAGAGAGGTCGGCCTTGTTGAGCCAATAAACACTTCAGTTGACAGATTTAGGTTAGTATAAGTAAAAGTAAAATCCCCATTGTGGAAATATATCTTTCATGCGAGTTTGGAAATTTTAGCAAGTACATCTACCTGGAAAAAGGTGCACACCTCTCTTAGGCGCTAGTCTTCTAGGGTTTGAGCAACTTCTTGTGTGCTAGGTCTTTCTTGGTGGTGAAGGTATTTCTCTTGAAGAATATAGCAAATGATTTGGTTGGGTTTTCTACCCTTGTTGAGAAGGGTTTCCCAGGATACTTCTTGTGTTCCTGTGCATGGTGTTTCTTCTTGTGATCTTGGTTGTTGCAACATTATTGTCTATTGTTAAGTTAAATGATAAAATGGAATGAAATTCATGCTTAACCTAGCTTATTGAAAAATCAACAGTTTCTAGTTTAGTTGGTTGTTTATTTCATGTGCTTGGATTGTTTAATTCATACACTAACCTCTGTCTTGTCTAGCAGGCCCAACTAGACTTGTAAGTGTCCTTTTTTAGCTCACCCAAGTGATGAAACAGAAACAACAATCGCAAATTCATTCCCCCATCATGCGAGACATTTATTGATTATTTGTTTCTTTAAAGGTCCTTGATTTTTATGGAGAAGTGTTTCATTGCTCTCAGGACCTTAGGGTGATTATTTATAAGGATTAATTATGGATTTAAACTTTTGCTAGCTACAACACCTCTAATCCTTTATCCCCTTCTTCCCATGAAATGAGGTACAAGCCCTTTTTGGGGTCAATAAGCCCAAAAACCCAAAATATGAGGAAACAGAAGGGAAGAGGTGTGGAAAGTGGTAAGTATGTGCATGAATGGTACAGTGACCCTTCAAGGAGACCCCCCAGTGGAAACCCTTTTCCCAAGGGTGAACCACTTACTAGGAAACCATGTCAACCACCAAGGTGAAATGAGGAAAAAGGTAAAATTTCCAAGAAAATGTTTTTATAATCAATAAAGGAATCTTTGCGACATGCTCAAATGCTTCAATTATTAAAGTGACACTTACAATGAGACGAGACTTGTTACCTCATGAAGCAAGATGTGTTGTCCTTTCTAGGCCATGCTGGTGTGGTGGACACTGTTATGCTGTTGTCACTGAATGGTGATGTGTGGTGGAGAGGAGGGGATCTATTTTCTCAATGTGGGCTTAGCTGGTCATCTGGCTCTCGACACTTCATGTCTTCAATATGCGGGCCTCGATACATCATCTCCTTAGTTACCCCTAGCTTGGGGGGGTAACATTTGGCTTCTACATGGGGACATGTGCTCGTCGTAGAGTACATGAGAACCTCAACATATTCTAGTAAGACTTGTGCCTACACATACTCAAGAAATATATTAGAGCATTGAGGGGTGGCTTGCTCACCCTTTGTTCATATAATCAAAACTTCAAAATTTCAACTATTCCTTGAAAACAAAATTTTGCATTTTTCAAAATATTCTAACTAACATGTAATATGATTTCAAGCAAATGCATCACAAAAACTATGCATACATGCAAAAAAACAATATGTAAAGCATGCATGAAAAACACATGCAACTACACTAGGATGAACACACAAATGCAATGCAAGAAAGCAAATGACCTACCTACTTACCTGGGGCGCGAGGCATGTGGAGATCAGGTCCTGTCAGAGAAATGAGGCTTAAGGAGAGACCCATTGACTAGTAATGGAATTCTTCTCCCCTTGGGGGTGGCTAAGTAAAAAGAGTCAACTCCATATATTTTCTTGATTTGGTAAGGTACTAGCCACAAACTTTTAAATTTCTAATGCATCCCTGGTTTCTCCCTTCTTTTGTCCCACATTAGGAAAAAATTGTTAAATTATGAGCTTGATTTCTTATGCGGATTAATTCTTTTATTTTCTTCAACACTTTGATTCCATCTTAATACAATTCAACAATACCAAATCATAATCAAATAGCAATAACTATGTAGATGAGTAAGCATGCACATCAACAACACATATACCCTGGAGAAACCCTGTATAGGGAGAAAAACCCCAACAAACGATATTCCTTTATTATATTAATAATGTAAGATCACTTACAAATATCCACCATGAATGTTCTGCTCTTAAAGAGCTTGCCAAGATGACTCTGACCTGACAAAGACCTAAAAGACCTTGTTGAAATACACCTTTGATATGTTGCCTCTATTGTTGATATACAACACTAATATGTTGCTTTGGTATGCTGCCTCTTTATTACTGATATGTGTCTCTATTGTTGATATACAACACTGATATGCTACTTTGGTATGTTGCCTCTTTATCACTGATATGTGCCTCTATTACTTCACCCTTAACTTGCATATCAAAACTGTGTTGAAGAGAGGGGTCGACCTCTGCTTATATAGGATGAAGAGGAGAAGAGGAGAGACTCGAAATAGTAACCTATTTGCATGAGTTAATCATAATTCAGCTTCATACTTTAGTTCGAACTTAAAACTAGACTTGAGACTGGTTACAACTTAGCATTACACTTTAGTTCGAAAATAGAACTAGACTTGAAACTGGTATGCTTTAATTTGAAAAAGAACTAGACTTAAGACTTCAGTTACAACTCAACATTACACTTTAGTTCTAAAATAGAACTAGACTTAAGACTTCAGTTGCAACTCAACATTGAACTTTAGTTCTAAAATAGAACTAGACTTAAGTTGCAACTCAAAATTACACTTTAGTTCTAAAATAGAACTAGACTTAAGACTTCAGTTGCAACTCAACATTACACTTTAGTTCTAAAATAGAACTAGACTTAAGACTTCGGTTACAACTCAACATTACACTTTAGTTCTAAAATAGAACTAGACTTAAGACTTCAGTTACAATTCGACTCTTTACAAGGAAATTCAAAATTCTCTTCATGGTGGATAATGTTACATGTGTCAATGCACTAGATCAATACATTTATATCATTTGCAATATTAGAAATATCATTGGTTTCTAGCTCATAGGAATTTTATATTCAACCTAACTTTTTCTATATACCTTGAATTTTTCTCATGGCTCAAAAGGTTTGACTAGGCTCACAGAGGTTGTACGTTCCCCCTGACTTTTGCACTAGTCTGTCTATGCTCACAGAGGTTGTACGTTCCCCCCGACTTTTGCACTAGATTGTCTATGTTCACAGAGGTTGTACCTGACTTTTGCATTAGACTCACATAGCATCTCGTTCGTCCTGACTTTTGGTTTGACTCACAGAGGTTGTACGTTCCCCCTGGATTTTGTCAATACCTCACAAGACTGGTTGATTCTCCAAATCTCCCTGGCTAGCCTCAAGGTGGCCCATATGGCTTCTCATTGGAGAATGACTGTCAATGCTGCAAAATTTAACACTCCCTCTCATCGAGGGAGTCATTCTCAGCCAC
>JASDQU010244917.1:98735-109247 GCA_032191745.1 Picea mariana
CTAAATGCTTAGATTGTCAACATGTAAAAGATGAACATCAAAATACAATAGGTTTATTACAACCTTCACTTATACTAGAATGTAAATGTGAAATTATTTCGATGGATTTCATTATAGGTTTGCCTAAAACTCAAAGACAAAAAGATTCAATCATGGTACTAGTTGATAAATTGAGTAAGTCTGCTCAGTGCATACTTGTGAAATCTACTTATAAATCTATTAATATCACTGAAATTTTTATGAAAGAGATATTTAGATTGCATGGAATTCTTAAAATGGTGATTTCAGATAGAGATGTTAAATTTACATCAAATTTTTGGAAAGAATTGTTTGTAGGTATGAGAACGAATTTAAATTTCAATACAAGTTATCATCCACAAATGGATGGAAAAACAGAACGTTCAAATAAGAATATCGAAGATATGTTACAAATGTACATAAGAATAAAACGAACTAAGTGGAAAGAGTACCTACACTTAGTGTAATTTGAATACAATAATAGTTATCAAGCGTCAACAAAAATGAGTCCCTTCGAAGTTTTATGTGGTAGGAAATGTACAACTCCGATCAGTTGGGATAATCCAGTTGACCGAATAATGGTTGGACCAAAAATTCTTCAAGAAATGGAATGGATGGTCAAAATGGTGCAACAAAATTTAAACGTTGCGCAAGATCGACATAATTGTTATGCAGATCATAAAATACGACACCAATACTTTAATGTTGGAGAACATGTTTACCTTAAAGTTAAAGAAATAAGTCATTAAAGTTAGGGAACTGTTCGAAGTTGGAACCAAGTTTTTTTAGTCCATTTTCAAAGTCTTAACTCGAATTGGACCAGTGGCATACCAACTAACCCTCCCTACTAATTTAAAAATTCATAATGTTTTTCATGTTTGATTATTAAAAAAATATATTCATGATCATACTCACATCATTGATTGGAACATGGTGTAGTTGGAACCAGAAGGTGAGTTCCAAGAAGAACCTCTATGCATTCCGGATAGAAAATAAACAATACTTCAGAAGAGAGTCATCGCCCAGGTAAAGGTGCGATGTAAGCATTTTATCCCTCAGGAGGCTACCTGGGAGCTAGAAGATGAAATGATGAAATCATATCCAACTATGTTCCCATTGATCACTAGAAGGAAAGACTAACACTAAGGAAAGTATTATACTTAAGGGGGAGATGATGTAATATCCTAAAGAATTAAACATTTTTTTTTGAATAATTTCCATTTATGGAAATTTGTACTTCACGTTATTGAGACATTTAAATGTTATATTTTTTATTATTTAGTAAGAGTTTGAATTGCCAAACTATCCTCTTTTGATGGACATATGTAAGTGATAGAAATCTTTAATTTATTTAATGCAAGAAACAGATGGAACAACTAGGTTAAAAATAGCTTACTATGCCACCATGAGTGGGGAAAATGTTTTAGTTAACTCAGATATGGTTTTAACAAGTTTCAAAAGTAGAGTTCAATCACTAGCAACCCCTAAAAATCAGGGTTTTCTAAAGATGTGAACTTCTAAGGAGGGAATTGGATTCAAGAAAAAGTCCTAAGAAAAAGAAAAGGATATATACAACATATGTGGGAGGTATGATGCTTCTTAATCTATTGGGGAAAATATATTTTCTGTGTTAGCACTCATGTGTTAGGAAAATGATTTTTTGAAATTAAGCAAAGGGTTTTGGCTTAATGAGTGGAGCTCAATTTTTCCTTATGGAGTCATGATCAGGCTAGGGGGTGATCAGGACAAGTGCCTTGAATATTCTGCATTTACAGTTGGGTGGAGCGTGGTTGTTCCATTTGTTTCTAGATAGTTTGGTTTAGATATGTATGATTTGTGCATTACTGAATATATTTTTATACGAGTATATTAGTTAATTATAAGTAATGTTAGATTATGGGAAGCTATCATATGAACAAAAGATTTGAATATTCTATATATCTGTAAAAACATTAGATAAATAACATAAGTCATTTACCACATAATCTTAAAATAGTTCTTTTCTACATTTTATATAAATTCCAGAGTTGTCAAGTTTATGTATTCCATAAATTGAATCTATAGAAATGGTATCTTAGCAAATGAATCAACACTCATACTATTTATGTAAATATGATATTTTATGGACATTCAATAACTATTATAAATATGAGAAATTTTGGAGTCTCTAAGTAAATAAAATATGATATTTTATGGACATTCAATAACTATTATAAATATGGGAAATTTTGGAGTCTCTAAGTAAATAAGTTCCATACATAACATAGGTACCTGTAGGATAGTTTATTGATAAGAGCCAACAAATATTTAAGTAAATTTCAATATCATAATGATAGTTTATGCATGGAAATATAGATAAACCCTTACACTATAGAATCCAATTCAGTAACTTTAATTGAAATGTCCTCCTCATTAACAAAATTATTATAAAAAAAAATTTACAGAGCTAAATCAAAGGTTTTCTAGGTCCGAAGATTTAAAGTCATATCATCCATTAGGAACCCGAATACTTTGCTGGTATTCGTGAGAGTCCTCGAGTATGGGCTCCATTTCTGCCTACAGAAACAAAGGGGATAAATTAGTATAATATCTATTTTATATTTTTAGGAACCAAGTAATTGATTATTGCATTTCAAATAATTAAACTTACCACTTATCCAAGGGAAGACCGTGGTTTGAATGTCGGGTATGCGTTTCGCTGTCTATTTCAATGAGAAAGATTTATATTACAAAGTATTTTATTTGATCGAACAGCCTTTTACAAAAATCCCATAAACCGAATTTCCTCTCTTCCTATAACAAGTAAAGAAAAGTTTAGTATAAAATTTATGGAAGGGAAGAATTGATAATAATTATTCTAGGGTCGTAATTTTTTTTGATCATTATTACATTGAAAGGAGTACACCTATTGACAATGAGTACAATTAATCATCTTTTAATCTAAAATTCTAATCTGATGGTTAACAATTAAAGATGCTGGTATATTTTTAGTCCTCCCAAATCATTGAATGTGATTTCCTCTTCATAACTTCTTTGTATTTTTGAATGCATCCGTTAAACCTGTTTACCTTTTAACATTTACCTAATCATATTAAGAAATTACTGTAGCACTATATGATTGCCACGTTTAAATGATTAAACTTTGAATTTAGCATGCTGACTATAGACGTTCATTTTCTGATTGTGTGTTTCATTTTCTGGCTATGCGTTTCATTTTCTATCTACGCCTTTCGACGCTCCTCAGCCACGGTTTGGAGTGAATATGCTAGTTTAAAAATCAAACTGTTTTATTCAGATAAAGGAGAGACACTCTATGTATATAACCAACTTATTTAGAACTGTATTTAAAACATATATCATTTAAATGAAAACAATGACGAAAAAAGAGAGAATAGAAATATTACATGTGTTATGTTGAGAGACTGGATCAAATATGGATCCGTCGGTAGAGTACTTAGATGATGGAATTTCATCTACTACCTGATGGGTTCCCTGCAATAATAGACGGACCCATCATTAGATAAAAATCTTAAAACATGCCCAAAAAAATAAAAAGCACACATCTTAACAAAGGTAAATTAAGTTATTCACATACAAGATAGTTTTCATAACAGTTTATAAATTAAAGGTGAATATATTTGTACATTATATAATGTATTGTATGGCTTGATTCGGGTCTGGGAACACATCCTAAAAACAAAAAAAGCCAAGTTCAGGGAGTAAGGATTCTTTTCAAGAGTTTTAGGGTCAAGGTCCCAAGCACCCGGGAATGTAGAATTAATGGAGTAGCAAATGTATTTATCAGACCAACTTCTTTCCAAAATACAAATCCAATGACAAATTCTTCTACATGCTTGGAAATAAATGTGTAATCAACAGAATCATAGAAATAAATACTTCTTTATCTAGGGCTCTCCCACACACTGATATCGTATGGGAAATTGTTTTAATCAAAGTCACAAAAAGGTTCTAGGTTATGAATTTAATCCAGAACAATACATCTCTCTACGAGGAAATACAAATCAAGATTAAACCATCAAGAAGTTACTATGTAACCTCTGATGTGAGGTGAAATGACCAATAATTCAATGGTATTAAGTCATGAGTGAAATAAGAATGCATAATGGAGATTCGTTAAGTCTACAGTATTGAAAATAACTCCTCAGAATAGTCACAACTATGCACAAAAGAATTATCCTGGAAAAACTCGAAAATATCACAGTAAAATCAAAGTAATTTCAGGACTAGTTTCTTAAAGGTTACCTGGATATTCAATAAATAAGTAACGACAAAACATTCTTCTGACAGTTAGCATAGAAAGATGAAATCCTGTGTATTCAAAGGAAATTTCCACCAGTAAAAACTCGGAGAGCCAAAGAAGTCGTGAACTCAGAGTAAAACAAAATGAATGAGCTCAAAGAACGCTGAGTGATGGAGGAAAGTATCAATCATTTCTGTTCCCAGAAACCTAGAACATCGAGCCCATCACCCTGTACCTTACTCTGCAATATCTAACACGTTTGTACTTCGTGGTAAGAGGAGCCATGTGAAAGGTAGGGTGTGGCCTTGGATGGATGGTCCAGTTTACCAAACTTCTAGATTGTCCGAATGGAAATAATGTCATATTTAAGTCCCTTGCCAACCCTCCAGGTCACGATAATTCTGTTGGATTAAATATCAGTCCCTTTCCCGTATTTTCCTTAGATTAGCAGTTTAAATGGTGTTCCATAGTTCCACCGAATTGTTAAGTGATTAAAAACAATTAACCTTCATGGATATGTTGTAAAGTCTTTGATAATATTGGTGGAATCCATTCGAAGATCGACTTTCAATATATTTAGAAAGTCCCATGACCATAAACGAATTAACTTGTGTGGTGCCAACATATATTAAACTAAGAAGGGGTATTGTATGAGTTTTAAAATATTAAGAATTTTAAACCATATCCTTAAATAGGGTTAAACAAATGGAATGAGTAAACTTAAAGAAGGGTTGCATGACCCTGTAAGGTAGATATATTATTAAGGATAAACACTAAATGAGTACAATTTTAGCCTTAAAAGAATATGGTTAAAATCACGGTTCAATATGTTAAAAGCAATGTAAGGACTAAAGAAATAAAATTCTTATTGACAAATTGAAAATGAAACTAAGTTCTTTTCTTACAAAATAATTTGTTTTTTAGTGGTATATGGAGTATGTTACATAGAGGCCTTGACATTGATGTCAAAGGGGGAGAAAAGAATGGTAAAACAATTATTCAGTGTTAGGGGAGCATTTTATTTTACAATGTTTTTCCATTAATTCCAAAGGGGGATATTGGTGGAAATATCGTGTTGGCATTGATGTCAATATGAAGAGAAGAAGTATCATAGTGGAGTATGACATGGAACTGTAGTAAAAACTACATGAATACTAAGTTACATGATTGCAGTGGACTACCGGAATACAAGGAATCACCTGGTCGAGTGCTTTGAAAGAATGAAAGAATGAAAATGAAATAATGAAACAATTTCAACTACTACACTAGTCGATTCGAGTTGTCCTAATGAGTTTATATTTTGTTGAGACATGATCGTGATGAACGAAACAAATACTAGCAAGTCTCCCTCTTGAATAATTTCTTGTGCACTATCATTTCAGAGTGTAGTTGAAGGGAAAATTGTTGATGCAGCATCGAGAACCCTTGAGTCTGTCATGTGAACATGGTACTTGATATTTTGTAGCAAGTTTTGGCCATCATTCTTTCCAAGCCAAAGTTGGACGACCCTTCAAACCCAAACAATCTCTAGCAACCACTAATGGTTAGATTCACTCAGGCAGTCAATTGTTGAATAAATTGTCATTAGTGTCAAAGGTTAGTAAATGATAAAATAAAAATGTGACCTTTGTATCACTTTAATAAATACAAAAGTGGACAAGTTAAGTGGAAACGAAGTTTATGCAAAAGTGGAAATGAAAGTGGATTAACCATAAATATTACTTTAATAAATAACAAAAGTTGAAAAGTTAAGTGGAAGTGAAGTTTATGTAAAAGATGACTAAATATGGAAGTGGAATAAAGAAAAAGTTAAAAGTGAAATTAGATTAAAGAAAAAGGTAAAAGTGAAATTGGATTAAAGAAAAAGGTAAAAGTGAAAGTGGGATTAAAGAAAAAGGGTAAAAGGGAAAGAACACATGGTATTTGCAAACCATGGTGGTATTTACCTATGGTAAGGTAAAAAGTGAGTTAAATCATGATAGTCAAAATATATTGACCCAATTGAAAAAGTAACTAAATGTTCTAAAAAAAACAATGGTTCATTGACATTATATTAATTAAAATTGTATGATTACTACCTTATATTTAAAAGACACCTACTTATAATGAAGATATGGATTCCTATATTGAAGAGGTACATTGGTTCATTGTTATTTACAAAAAGACGCAATGGTTCAATGTCATATACCTGTTGGATGACTATATAAACACGAAAATATGTTGAAAGAAGGTGTGATGATTTAATAAGAATATCTAAACAAAAGAAGAGTCCAAAAGAATAAATTGAAGTTTGAATATTAAAAAATGCAGTGAGGGTGGAAAGGTGGAGTAAGGGAGTATTAAAGTCCTCTACAGGTTGGAGTCTGAACAACAGGGAGTTGTAACTTTCTCAAGTTGATGTTTGAAAAACAGGGGATTGTTGTCTCCTTGAGTTGGTGCTCAAAACATGGGATTGTTGTCTCCTTGAGTTGGTGCTCAAAAAGGGGGATCATTGTCTCCTTGAGTTGGTGCTCAAAAGAGGAGATTGGTGTCTACTACAAGTTGTATCTTGTAAATGAAAAGTAAACTTTATATAAATATATAAAAATAACATTATGGTGTTTCATGTTAAAATTATATGTACTATTCTTCTTTGTTGATCATTTGTTTTGTTTAATAAAATTAATTATTAAGTGGTGTTAAATATTGGAAAAAGAAGAAATAATGATTTACCCCCCATTCTCAGTATTAAGCAATATTCCGACAACTTGTTGTGAGGTTGATGGAACATTTTCTGATTTAGAACTTCTCCAACTTTTTCTTTGCATTTTTTGTGTCTAGTCATGATTTTTCCCGATCATCCCCCTCTTGTAGTTCTACCTGCATATGGGTTATATGATGGTGTGTATCTTACAATACCATGTGATAGAGTGGGTTAATTGATTGTTGGTGTACTCCTACCGCTAGTAAATCTATCATTGTTATCTCTATGCCTATTTATGCAATCTACTAAACATGATTTAAATGGTTGAAGAGAGACTCACTGTAACAACTCTACTTATAGTGAATTTGAAGGTTCTTACCTTTCTTCTTCTCGTCTCTCTTCCCATGCATTCATTCTTATATGCATTTAAATGAAAAAAAGAAAAACTAAATTTATTTTTTCACTTCCCTAGAAATGATGTCCAAAATGTTAGTTAGCTAAATTAGGTGAACTCGGCTACATTAAATCATCAACTTGGGGATTGTAAACTGATGAAGTGCATGCAAAGTATATGCAAATATAAGTCTCAATTCTATCTATTTATGCAAAAGATAAATATGTTTGTTGTTTTGCTGCAGAAACATAGTTTTTGTTAAACTACAGAAATAATAGATTAATTGCAAATGATTAAGAAAATAGATTAATAAAGACTTAACAATAATTATAGACACTCAAGATCATCAATCTACTGGATCATTAACTACAATATTTCAATGACTTAAATCACTGAGAGTTCATGCCACTGAAATAACAATCATTTATTCAATTAATATCTACTATGATAGTTTTCCAGCATAAACAAAAATAAATGAATTTGTAGAAAATGAAATAACCAAAAATATAAATCACACGACTTAAAAAACACTACTAGAAAAGAATGTATGAAACTAAACTCTATAAACTCAAAATATATAACTCATGTATGTGCACAATAATTGTAACTTCTATTAATATAAAACAACAGTTACTAATTTTACAACAATTTGATATTAAATATATTTGTTCTTATGAAGGTCTGATAACCCATATTTATACATTACACACAAGATCGCGTAGATCCAATTCTCACAGATCTCATAAATTATTTTACAAAATGAAATAACACATGTATATGCTATATTGGATGTAATAGCTCGTGGGTACATAGAATAGGATTGAACATCCACGTAATGAAGAAATTCATGATAGGATTCATGAATTTCTCTCATCTGATATTGTGTTATCTTGTGCTGATTTGATGAAGATTCAACTCACATAATTCTTCCACTTGTACATTCATTGACTACATGTTTGAATTAGCTCTCGTGTTGATATGGAGGATTCTTAGCTTGACCTCATAGGTGGACGATATTCATAAATTGATTTGGTATGTTCTACAAGTCGGGGCTCAATCTTAGAGTGTGCATGACCAAATAAAACAATGATTCTTCTACATAAACAATTTAGTGGCTACAAAACTATATTTGAGTCGTGACATAATCAATGATCATGTAGTGACTCATGAAAGCTAAAAACCAATTAAATAAAATTGCATAAGGAAGAATATAAAAGTTCTTAGAATGGACAATTTATCTCTAATATTCTTCAATACACAAACTATGTAGCTGAGCAAGATATTCACAGAAAAAATGGATAAATTAAGATATAATCTGGTTCATAGGTATAGGTTTTAGAGGGAAGTTGTGATAATAAAGTGACAAAAAGAGTATGTTTTGAGGGCTTAACAACTAGTTTTGATATGGAAATATATCCCTACGAGGTATGTATGATAGGTCTCTATGTCATGCAATATGACCATCATCTCTTTATTATATGAGTATTTACTCAAATTGCAGTCACATAAATACTTATTCTTAAATGCTAAAGGGTAGCCTTCTTGCATTAGTACTACTCCAAGACCTCTTCCCGAGGCATCACATTCCAAGAAAATGTCTTAGTAAAATATGGCACAACCAATATTGGAATTGTGCACATGGCATCTTTTAAATATGAGAAGGACTATTTTGCAAGCTCATTCCAAGCACAAGAATTATTTTTTAGTAGCGAGGTTAAAGGAGTTACAATTTTTCCACAATTTTTCAAAAACTTCCTATAGTACCCTGTAAGTTCTAAGAATCCATGCAATATATTCAGGGTTTTGGGATAGGTCCAATCTTGCATAGTTGTGACTTTCTTGGGATCAACGTGTACTCCCTCTTGACTTAGAATGTGACCCAATCTTGAACTTATGAATCTCCAAAAGAACATTTGGAGAGTTTTATAAATATTTGGTGATCCTCTAGGAGTTTCAAGGTTCTATCAATGTGCTCGATGTGGTATTACCATGTTTTTATATAGACCAAAATATCATCAAAGAATACTAGCACAAAATTATAGAGGAATGGTCAAAATATCTCGTTCATGAGGCTCTGGAAGGTAGATGGGGCATTTCAAAGGACAAAAGTCATCACTAAAAACTCATAATGACCTTCATGTGTATGAAAAGTGGCCTTAGGGATGTTTTCCTTTTTCATCCTAATCTAGTGGTAGCCAAAACAAAGGTCAGTTTTAGTGAATAACTTGGCTCCATAAAGTTCATCCAAGAAATTGTCAATAACTAGAATATGAAATTTGTCCTTAATTTTCAACTTATTCAGAGTCTATAAATCAGAACACATGTGCCAAGTACCTTCCTTATTTTATAACATGACTGTAATGTACCCAAAATTTCCCAAATATTTTTTTTGTTTGTTAGGGGACATTAAAGTTCCTTGACTCTCCACCATTTGATTGTGACACAAAGATAATCCATTAAACATATCTTTATTCCTTTATTGTATGCATAGCATGTTTATCGTCGTTATTGGATTAGAATCATAAACTTATTTGTATTAAATACAAATGCGACCAGGGCTATCATAGCCCTTAGAATAACCACCATTTCTATGTCAAGTCATGCTATCCATAATATAACGCGTAATAGACTATAGAATATAGACTATCATATAGTCTATCCATAACATTAACAGTAACCATAACGATATACATATCGTTTAACATATAGATTGTTATATGGATACCATAACAATGTATGACTTTAGTAAAGTGTAACGAACATATATCTATATACAACATATTGTTTTGTTCTAGTGCCATGGAAATAAAACTATTCCTAACATTGGTAATCCCTGTCTGACTATTAACACATTTTTCGGGCACTAGCCCTTTTTCTTCATCCCTCAATTGCATGTGACCACGGGCTGTGACCCGGTGCTATTAGATAGGTGCTTATCCAGAACCTTCCGAGCTTCAGGGATATGGAACTTCAGCTTTGGGAGCTCTTGCTACTTCGTGCCTTATCTCTCCCAAACACCGAATTGGTGAACTTCGTGAATTGGGGTGGATCAATGGTCCATGACTTCCTCAACAACCGACGGTTGGGATTTATTACAGAACTCCAGGCTTCAGAAGTTCTGGGCTGTCCATACTCTCCAAACTTCCAGAGTGCTTA
>JASDQU010244917.1:133202-147107 GCA_032191745.1 Picea mariana
TATGTATCATACTTTGTGTGTGTTACTTTAGTTTGCTTTTGACGTTATCTGGTATATGCCCTTATGTGACGTTGTGTTTGATTGCCAGATGTCGGAGTCTTCACTACCCTATATTGGCTTCGCTAATGGTGCTAGCCATAGTACTCAGAACCTAGCTTCCACTGCATGGGAAATCTATTCCCCAACAAATGAACTTATATCTTTACGAGGTGTATGTCTTGGCCGTGCAACCAACAACATCGCAGAGTATAGCGTCGTTATTGAATTATTGGTTGATTCTATCTCACTCAGAAACTGTCATTTGGTTGTACGACTTGACTCGCAGCTTGTAGTACTACAGCTAAGTAATATCTACTCTATTCGAAGTCCTACTTTGTTACGCGTGTATTTGCAAATTCCCTTCTTGGAACGATATTTTGATCACATTGAATATCAACATATTCCTAGATGTCTTAATACATTAACAGATGCATTAGCTAATTATGTATTGGACAAACATTTGAACCATTTATAAATCAAACACATTACAATTCACATAATATAAAGTAACCCGGTGGAATCCATCTGTATATATAACGATCAAAAGAGTTTGTTTTTTACAAAAAGTTTGTCCGAAGACCAAAATATCAAAAATTGAATCTTATAGCTTCTACATAGTGACGTCATGGATGACGTTCACAGTAACACACAACTGCCCTAGCAACCCTACGGAGTAGTCGACCCATAGCTGTTGATACCCCTACAGTGTGACATTGATCGCGTCGTGGAACCTCTTCAAGAGTCATATCTGGAATGTCTGCTGTCAGGCCCTCTAAATTCTATTACACCACCTGGTAATCTTGAGCATACTGTGGTGCTACTGCTACTACTTCTCCTCATCGCTGGATAAGAGAGGTGCCAAGAGGTCTATACAGTCCAACATCTATGTAATCAACAAACATTTTGTGTTAGTCTTCGAATAAATCTATAAAACAAAAACATTTAAATATGATAAAAAATTCAAAAACTTTTAAAAAGAGAAAATGTGTGTACTTCTTACCGAGGTCTCCCCACTGAGCGTCCTCAGGCAGTGCTAAATCCGGATCTCCTTGGAAATCCAACCTGACATATGCGTAGTCATCGACCATCAACATCTGGTTTTCAAGCCAGTCAAAGAAAATATCGTCATACTTGACGATTGGTCCTGCCACATGCCAGGCCATGAGCCGACACCATCTGAGCATCCGTGGATACCTAGGACCCGGTAGGTTCCACTCAACCTGTAGTCTAAATACGGGGAACCTCTAGAGGAAAAAGGACACTAACAAAGATCCATAACCAAATTGTTTCAATTCACCCCGCCTGCATTTGGTTAATTGCCTTTTGACACTGCGAAGCACAACATCCGCCCAGTTGAATACTCGGGGCTCAGTACACTCGATGGCATACTGGAAGTAGCTCTATAATTCCATATGAGGAGCTGAACTCCTGGCCATCCTAGCTATAGTAAAAAGGATCATGCGGAGGGTCAAGTCTTGTACCCCCCAGATAGCCACTTTTCCCTTTTTCCTCTTAGCCTCAGGTACACAGTATTGATTGCAGTATTCACTCATCTTTAATCCACCGCCTATACTACCAGTCAAACTGACATAATACCCGTGCCTGGACAATCCAGTCAAGAAGTATATGTCTTCAATGTCAATGGATAATGTGTGAGCTCCTACATTGAAAACTTGTTTGTCTGGGTCCCACATACGGACTAGATACTCCAGTAATCTGACTTGGGCTCTCATGCCCGGGATGCGAAAGTATTTTAAGAGCCCACAATCTCTCAATGTAGCTATGGTGGGAGAATGATTCTTGGAATTTTCATTATCCTCCTCATGTTCTCGTTCTCACCACTCAAGCACCATGTTTGTGGCTATTTATCTGCATAAGGAACATACAAGGAGGATTAATGATTTTATTCATGATATGGATCTTTTTCATTGGCTAAATATTTAAAAAAAAAATTGAGTTCTGTGCTGCTCGCAGGTGCCTTATTCTACACAGTGCGAACACCTCGTAGGCGGCTCAAGGCTCACCTGCGAGAACACATCATTCTCGCAAGTCCCGTATGGGCTGCCTGCGAGAATAACTATGCACATGTAGGGTTCAAAAATCCATTTAAAAATGAAAAACTAACCAATGAAATCAAAAATTTAAACCATGAAAAGGTCAAGAATGAAGATCTTATCGTAATGTTGTAGACGGCTCGTCAAATGATATCTTATAGCTCCCGGAAATCAACGCCGAATTCAGAGGGTAAAAAAGGGGGTTTTGGAACTCAATAGTGAAAATGTGAAATGATATAGTAAAAATGTGTATTTACTCATTTAATTTACTTTTTACTATGTCATTTTTGGGTTTTTATGTTTATCTATTGTTTAAACCTAATTACTAATATAAAAATGAGTGTAATGACTTACAGGTGTGAAACATTGATGATTACAAACAAGGATATGGACATGTTTTTCTCCATTATGGTGTGATTTTAATTGTTTTTTATGGTTTTTACATAAAACCTTGAGCGTCTTTTTGTCTGTTCTTGCGCTCGTGAAAAACATAAGAACGTGATCAAGCATAGTTTTATCACTTTTTCGGGATCACCAAGGTTATACGAAAAAGGAACCCCCCTGGAGTTCTCTTTAAGCTCTTTTCAGACTTTCTAAACATGAAAAGATCACCGAGCGACCTTGCTATTTTCATGCTCGATAAAGTATTTGAAGTATGCATCTGGTGAGCGATAATTTCTCTCTATTTTCGTCTCATCCAGACTATTTTATGAAAAAGGAACTGAGAGAGTTCTCTTTTAAGTGTTTTTCCAAACTCTATAATCTTGAAAAACCTTTGAGTTTACTATCTTTGGACTCATTAAACAAACATTGACAGACCCGTGATGGGACTGAACCACTCCTTCTTAGGGTTCGTTAAAAATACTCCGAGGGACTCGCCCGAAGGATGAGATTATATCAAAAATCATATGTGATCCTCTTCAATCTTGCATAAAAATAAAGAGGTACTTGCCATAAATGGTGGGGGAAAATTTGGGAAAGGGATATGTTTCATCTTTGTATTGATTGGCAGTAAGTGTCGCTCTTGAACATGACACCCCCTATTCATCATTTGAAGCTAGTTTGGGAAATCCATTTGTCTCTATTTCGATTGATTACAAGGTCATTTCATGTGTCGTCTTTGAGTCAATGCTGCCAAATCATTGGTCGTGTCATTCATATGTTCAAGAGAAGTCCATTTGAAACCTATATTGAGTCAGCCATTTGCAGTTATCCATTCTCTCCGTGTCGACCTTCCCTGTGTCCAGTCCAATTTGAGAAATGCTCTGTTTCACCTTCAAAATCTATTACTCATTTCGTGTCATTGATGGGGGGTACATCAAGGCCCTCCTATGACGAGTTTTGTTCCATCGACATCAGCTCATTATCTGGAATCAAGACTTAGAAATTGTTTAGTACCTTGGAGCTTGCATGCCTCAATGGCAAGTTTCCTCGCTTTCGACAGTGGGTTTACATCATTGAATCCTGATCAAAATATTCTGTCGGATGTTAGACTTCAACTCATTTATTCACAGTCGATTGATTGTACTATAGTACCTTGGGAGTCATTGACATCAATGGTGATTTCCCTTGCACTTGTTAACAGTTACATTAATGACCGGTAATCAAGTGGTTTCTACCATGTTCGACTTCAACACATGTAATCACATGGTTAGATTCATACTTTGGGGCGATGAGATTGAAGACCCTGGATATTATCTTTTTGATCCAGGTTGCGATGGAGTATGTATAATTTGCGACACATAGATCCACTGTGTATGTTTCGTGGCTATGACGTCTTGATTTGAAATTTATCGCATAGATCCACAGTGTATTCAGGTGTCTATGCTATATTTGGACGGCATGGATCCACAGTGTATGATTGGTGGCCATGAACTTTGTTTATGATGTCATCAGTCTATGATTTGAGTATGGAATGCCTACCTCAGAATTGGTATATATGCAGATGCTTGGGTGTTTGCAGGTTTCCGATTAGATGCGCTCTTGGTTCTCGACACACACATGCAACTTACAAAGTCTATCGACTGTCACTGGTTCCAATCTCAGACTTTGGGGGGCATTCTGTTATCCATAATTTTGGTCCTCATGATGATGTATTGATGATGGTGTACTCAGTCTCTTCATTAGAACTTTCTCCAAAGAAAATTTACCTTGATCTCTTTCCAGAAATCACAGTTTTGAGGAAGGTTCGCAGGCTGCCAATACATTTGCCTACGAGAATGCATGATTCTTGCAGGATTCATTAAGCCAAGGTGCGTGAATTTCGCACTATGCCTAACTGTTAGGGTACAAACTCTTTCTAAAGAAGGGAAAAAGATGAATTCTTGAACCTTCTAGAAGGGAATCTTCTATAAGGATGAGATGGCATTCGAATGGTTATCTAAGTACTGGCTTTCCTGATATTTTGGGATCATTCCTATCCAAGTAACTAATTCATTCTCTCTTATATATTTAGGGGATTCTCATGGAAAAGGTTAGAATCAAACTAGCAAGAGATTTATTGGAGAATTAGTGGAAGATTTTGTGAAGGACTGATGCTACAACAGTTAAGAACTCCAGCAAGGTTATCAAAAGTGGTTGATCTTCTTCATGCAAGTGAGCAAGTGTGTGTGTCAGAGCTAAGGGCCATCGAAAGGAGGTTTGCAACATCAAGGATTAGGTTGTAATCTTTGCTTTCCATCAATATAATATAGTAATATGTCCCTTTCCCATAAAGCTAATGTCACTTTATTGTATAACTCCTTTATCATATACATAGATTAACTATTGAATATATTGAGTTGTCTTCACTTCGATTGGTTTGTATTATTGTGGTCTTGATGACACATGAGCATTGGAGCTAAGCTGGAACAACAAAGACCCAAGGAAGCGATCATAAGGTATGTTCATGATTCTTGCCTCCTAGTTCATTCAATAGTTGAAATCTAGGGAAATAGTATTATTCTGTCTTTCTTTGTCCTAGATCCAGGTGGATCTAGGGAGATCGATTTGTGTCCGCACTTACAGATTTATCCAATAACAATATGCGAGAAGTATGTACCACTGGAGAGGTTTGTATTCTAGGATTATATTTATGATCCTAACCAGATTCTTGTTAGTGGACTCTGCTTTCCCATTTCCCTGAGGGTAATAAGCAGATGAAGTGAAATGTTTGACACCTAACTTAGCCAGAAATTGGGTCAACTTTTCAGAAATGAAGGTTGGGCCATTTTCCGTAATGATTTATAATGGGATGTCGAATCTGGAAAATATATTAGATTCTAGGAACGAAACTACCTATTCATCCTGTGATTTTCTAAGAGGAACAAGATCAGTCCACTTTGTAAAGTAATCAGTGGTTGTCAAATTAAAGATATGCCTTGCAGAATATGGAGGGTTGATAGGACCAATAAAGTCTAGACCCCACTTAGAAAAAGGGAAATCTGGGAGGACAGGTTGTAAAGGCATGACAGAGAGGCGTTATTTCCCAACGAATTTTTGGTATTTATCATAGGATCTTGCAAATTTATATGAGTTGTGGAATATTGAAGGCCAGTTGTAACTGTTTCTTATGATATTAAAAGTTTTAGCCTTAGCATAAAAATGGCCACCGATGTGAATGAAAAAACTTGACGATCCATGGATTTTGAGTAATAATTTTTTTTCTTCTTCATCATTTACACATCGAAGTAACAAAACATCAACAGACCTCCTAAAAAAAAGGTCTCCTAAAATGATATACTTGGAATCTTCAAGGAGGAGTCTCCTTCTCTAGTGAGGATCCATCCCATCTAGACACTTTTGATACTACAAATAATACACCAGATTTTTATACCAAGGATGCTCTGATAGAGATAGATTCTTATTTTCAATATAAAACAATGTTGAAAGAGGATTATCTTGGTCGTCAAGTTATTTACTTGGTTTAGGGTGTTGATTTAAGTCAAGGGCTAGGTCTCATCCCTTGATTGTCTTCGAATTCATGATCATCAAATCATGGTCCTGAATTTTGGCAAGCCAATGTGTGAGTTTTCCTGAAATATAAGTTTGTGAAAACAAAAACTTGATAGTAGGCAAAGGGACTTTTACCTGCGTATGTTTTCCCAAAATAAAATGGCGAAATTTTTCTATAGCCTTGATAAGATAAAAAGCATGTTTCTCAATATAAGAATATTTGATCTCATCATCTAATAAAATTTGACTCATGTAAGCTACAAGTTTTTCATTGTTTTGGTCATCACTTTGTAAGAGGATAGCATAAATTGCTTCCTTGATGGCATTGGTATATATGATAAAATATTTCTCAAAATATGATTTTGCCAAAACAGGTGTGAAGCTAATTTCTTTCTTAATCCTAAGGAAAGAATTCTCGACATCATCTGTCCAAGAAAAATAATGATCCTGCTTTATAATATTATGGATTGGTTTAACCATGATAGCAAAATCAGAAAAAAATCTATGGACAAAATTGATAATTCCCATGAAAGCTTGAACTTATTTCTTAGAGGTGGGGGCAGGAAGTTTTTGAATGGTAGTAATCCCCCTAGGCTCCATGCTTGTCCCTGAATCAGAAACAATATGACTGAGGATCTTTCCCTTCGTGACACCAAAAATAGATTTGGAAGGATTTAAAGAAATGCCAAATTTTCTACAGTGCATGAAAAGTTTTTTATGATGACCAAAATGATCCAACCGATTTTTAGAATAAATAGTCAAATCATCAAGATAAACTTGGATAATCTTATTGATTAGATAATTAAAATCTATTTGCGTAGCTCTTTGAAAGGTGGAACTTGCATTAGACAATCCAAAAGGCATGTGTTCATAAGAAAATGTGCCCCAACGTGTGGTAAATGTGGTTTTATACCTATCAGTCCTTTTACCTTGATTTGATTATACCCAGAAAAACCATCAAGTAAGGACATCATTTGAGACCCTGCAACCTGTTGTAAAATCATTTCCATATTAGGAAGCATTAAATGGTCTTTGGAACTTGCTCTATTCAATGTGTGGAAATCGACACATAATATAATCTAGCTAGTAGTTTTCTTAACATGGACCAGATTTGAAACCCAGTCGGAATACTTAACCGAAAAAGATTATATTATCTTTCAACAAATTTTCCAATTCTTTCCTAATAGTGGCTTCGAGTGCAAGGTTAATAGGTATTTTTCTTTGCCTAACTTTATTTATCCCTTGTTTGATAGGAATGACATGATGTATGAGACTAGGATCAAAACCACAAATATCCTCGTATGACCAAGAAAAAACATCTTGAAATTCACAAAGTAATTTTGTGAATTTTTCTTTCTCTTCGTCATAACATTGGGCACCTAATTTAATGATCTTTGGAGATTCGTATGTCCCACTATTCAAGGAAATGGTATCACCAAATTTCCTTATCAACTCCTCTTCCTTATGTGTTTCTTTGTTTCCTACATCACTTGATGAAAATGATATTTCAAGAGGAGTCAAGCCTTTAGGAAATTTGTCATCTTCAATAGAGATGATTTCTTTGGGATTAAATGGTTCATTTTGTATGAACGTGAAGATGCCTTCGTCGCTCAGGAAAACCTTCCATGATTCTACATTATCATGGATGTGAGGACTACATAGAGATTGAAACGTAAAATCAAGTCTTTGAGGTAAAATTGTCGGGTAGGTGATGCTGCAAAAACAACTAACCTATCAACCATTGAATTAAGTTACCTCTTAACATGAGTGATGTTAAATGATAAAATATTTGAAATTAGCATCCAAACAGCTTGAGCATGTTGGGTGCAGGCCTATTTCGAGGAAATTCCCAATTTTGGTAAGGTAAGGCCCAATTTTGGAGCAGGACAACTGGCAGGAAAAGAAGCACGTGAAAGGAAAAGACGCATGCAAAGGAGGAAAGCATGCAAGGTGCACAAATAGGAAAACCTAACCATGTTAGGGTTAGGTTTTTGATAAGATATTGTAATGGCTAATAAGATGGGAAAATAGTATAAATAAGAACCTAGGAGGTCTAGGTTGGGGGCTATTCCATTTTTTAGCGGTTGAAAAGATTCCAAGATAAGTTCTGATATATTTTTGTAAGTTGTTGAGTTGTAGAAGAGTCAAGTAGGTTATATCTTGAGGGTTAGATCATGGGATGAAGAGCCTAGTGTGATATAGTCTACCTATTGTATGGTCGAAGATATAGTGTGCTCAGGGCCATATTTTATAGCAAACCTAATAAAAGAGCCTAAGAAGATGGATCTTTGTGGATGTAGCCTAGGAGGGGCTGAACCACGGTAAAACCTATGTGATGTGTCTTGTTTATTACATATTTACCTTCTGTCAGTAGTTATATTATGAATGGATGAATGAATGATTCAGATAGATCTATTAGAATGCATGCATAGGCTTAACAGATGAATGAATATTAGGAATAACCGAGAGAATAATCAGATCAAGGCCTGAAGAATATCACATAGAATATATTATCCCCACTCCTTCCTATACTGCAAGAACTTGAGATTTGTAGTCACCCATAGAGTTATCTCAGGTGAGACTGTGTAGTGCACTCTATGTTTTGTGTTTCCTTCTAGTTTACTAGGATGATTGATAGTTTTAGAGGGTTTTGTTGGAAACCTGTTCATATTAGAACCTGGGTCAGCCCAAGATGTAGGTAGAAAGAGAATTATAACCAACAAATGGTTATGTTGTCGGATGGAGCTACATGGGATTGAGTGGATGGGATCCATAAAAGAAGAATCCAGAAAATAAAGGTATAAAAAGGAATGTTCAGGCCATGGAATCCAAGGAAGGAGGAGATCAAAAGATGGTTGAAAACAAAGGAAATTGAGTTTGTAGAGAAAGATAACAGAAACCCTAAGATAAAACCATGAAAATATTTGGATAAATACATGTTTAGCGACTTGCATGAGGTATTTTTTTGTGATTTCCCACATGTATTACAGGAGTGACTATTGATATTAAAATAAAGCCACCCCACAAATTGAATCAGATAGCTGGAGTGGAATCCTGTGGAAATCATGCAGTTATAGCAAGTTAACAACATATTTACATGCGCAGTATATTTCTAGTTAGATAGTATTGTTGTAGGTTTTATCACTGATTTTGCAGTAGATACCGTAAAGTCTTACATCGCAACAGAGTAGGAGTTTCTAAAAGGACCTAGAGGTAGGTATATCATATCACTGTATACTTCAATCAATATTTTACTGTATAACAATGGTGTGATGACTATGGAATCAGACAACTAAACTTCCTTGTGTACATGGGGGAGGGGGGAAAGCACTGACAAGAGGTGGAGAAATGGAGGAAGAGATGGATAAGGGAAGTAAGGAGGAATCCATGGACCCAATCATGATGGAGGAAGATCAAATAAAGAAGATAATGGCAACAACTAGAAAGACGTGCAGTGGAGTACCCTACTAATATAATATGAATAATAAGAAGAGATCCATAGATGATAGAGAGGGCTCGGCAAGTGATAAGGAAGAGGTAGAGGATCTTCAGGCTATGGATCAAATTGAAGAAATCATGCATGCAACATATGAAAGGAAGACATGAGGTCCAAGGGCAGGAACAAAAGGTAGAACTCCAATCCAGATCAATGTCAATGTGGAACCCATAGCCAAGTGTGCGATTAGTACACTAGAAAGAACACCACCATTTAGACAACCAAACTTTAGTGGAAGAAAAATAGCAGGAAACACATATAAACAAGGAGAAGCAACTGGAGGAGTTAGTTTAGGAAGTAACAGTCAAATATCTACACCATGTGGAGGTAGTATTTAAACACAGTTCATGATGGATGTACATGATCCCATGATCAGGTTACCAGAATTTCAGAGAGACACATCTGAGGACCCTTAAAAGCACTTATTTATCTGCAAAAAGATATCGGAAGAAAAGAAAATCATGGATGAGGATAAAAAACTTGCGCATTTATCTATCACACTAAGAGACCATGCACTAGATTGGTACATGATCCTAGCTGTAAATAGTCCATGAGGAGTAACAAGAACTATTGCAGATGTGAAGAAACTACTGATAAATGAATTTCATAAGCCTAGCTCAGATGATTAGTACATGAATGAGATGATTGAAATTAGGTAGAAACCCGGTGAGTCTATTTGGGAGATTGATTAGAGGTTTATGCATCTAAAATGTAAGCTGAAGTATGTCATTACTGACATGCAACATAGACACCTCTTTTTGAATGCATTGTTACCACATTTGAAATACCTACTGAGACAACATAAGTTCCAGAATTAGGCAGAAGCTCTGCAGGTAGCCTTACAACTGGAAGAGAACTAGTATCAAAAGATAGATCCAAAAATAGAGGAGTTGAATGCATATCTGAAGAATCCAACATTCCATCTTAGCTAGAATAAGAGAAAATACAAAAGAGAAGTTGTTTGGTGTACCACATGCAGAATAGAAGGACACCATAAGAATGATTGTCCAAATTTCACACAGTACATGGAAACATGAGTACCAAACCCTTTTCCTATAGGAGGACCATGGTGCAATATCTATAAGACACATGGGCATGATCCATATCATTGTCCAATGATGCAGAAGTATCAAACAATACCCAAGAGTTCATATTGCAAATTTTGCAAGTCGGTAGGTCATGATAATAAAGATTGTACGATAATGGAACTGATGAGAGGAAGAACTTCATATACTTATAGGGTGCAAGAAGAAATGATGACAAGGCAGACTACACTGCGTAGCCACAATATAACCCTGCACAGTATAACTAGACACCTCAGTACAACACCTCACGAGGAGATAGAGATGGATACAGAGGTGGAGAACGAGGTAGAGGAGGATTTGGAAGAGGCAGAGGTCCAGTAGTGTGCCACAACTTCCAACAACTAGGACATTATGCAAGGGAATGTCCACTTCCACCGGCGACATGTATGTATTTTCGCATAGCAGACCATGATATAGAGGATTGTCCAACATTATTGGGAAAAATCCAATATAAGAGGAATTAGAACAATAAAAATGTCCAGTGGATTTCTGCAGAAGCCAAGGATGATAGAAGAAACATCAACATAGTCCACATGAGGAGGAGCTAAGACAGGAGTTGACATAGTAAGACAAGACCAAGTGCAACACCAATGGGTGAAGAAAAATATTGAACCACATAAGCAGTTTGATGCACGAAAGGAAAAGGAGACATTCAAGGAGGCTATACAAGAGTTTCTTAAGAAGAATGTTGCCTCGACATCGGTTGTGCAACAAAATCAGAACTCTCCTATGTACAGGATGCCTTCATCAATGGAACAAACCAGTGAAGCACAACCTTTAGAGAAAGTAAGTACCATAAAGAATTTTCTTCAATCCTATGTTAAGCTACTGAATGATCCATCATGTATCAAGGTTTTTCAAAATATGCTTGAAATATGTAATTCAGAGGTGGAAGGGAAATTAGAGCAGAAAATAGTTAATCACCTCCATACAAGAAGGAGGACAAGCATGGAATTTAGAATTAATGCTAATATTGTGGATTTAAATATGGGGAATATTACATTGGACTTAGGCTTAGAAGTAAGTCTGTTACCTAAGAAGACATGGTAGTGTATGGAAGAACCCACACTAGGCTATTCACCTATCCAGTTGAAATTAGCAAATCAGCACAGAGTTCTACCAATTGGGAGACTTAAAGGCAGGGATGATTTTAAGGATGGAAATTATTTTAAAATGTAGAAACCTTGACGAAACTTACTAATCTTTCATATGCCAACTATAAATGTTTGGCAATAGTTTTGTAAAAATATTCAAATTTCTAAGGATTGTTTTACAGTTTGTATAAAATTTTGGCGATTCTTAAGGAAAAATAAGTTTATCCTATAGAATTTGGGAGAATCATTTTTAGAATGGTGATTATATTTTGGGGAAAAATCATGGAAAATTATCCCATGAGTGAAATTTATCCCCTAAAATCATCCTTTCTTAAAGGGGTGAGAGTAGATTTTGATGGAGCGTGCACTAAGGAAGATTTTGAAGTAATAGAGATAGTAGATGGCACAACACCTTATCTAGCATTGATTGGAATGGATTGGGCATTTGATAATGAGGCCATAATCAATTTGAAGACAAGGAAAATGACATTAAAATCAGGATAACATAGAGTCTTTGCACCATTAAATCCATCAAAAGAAGAAAGGTTTGTAGAACCCACTTATTTAGATCAGGAGGAAATAAACCAACTGTACAGAACCATCGTGCGAGAAGAAGATTGTGTTAACCCAACTACAGATGGGTTACTTAGCTGGAGAAGCATCACATCATGTGCTTCTGACTTAGATACAGGTTTATAAAATTGGCAGCAGAGACTACATGAAGTTTCTACAAGAATGTGTGCAAGAATAAACCACGCAGTAAGATGGGTTGGTACAAAAATAAGAGAACTTCCTAGTTTTCATGGGGTAAATGATATAGAGGAATTTCTGACAAAATATGAAGAGGAAGTATTAAAAAATCAGAGGCTCTTAGCCCTAGATATGGCACTCAAGGCTACACCTGAAATATGGTGTGGTGTGTACAAAGAAACAATTAAGGACAAGTACCAATGTAAACGATTACTGCACATTAGATTCGGCGTAGAACAAGAGAGGAATAAAATGAAGAGTTATGATGGGAAAGGAGCACCAGTAGAAAACCTAGAGAAGTGCATGAAAATGGATTATGACACCACCAAAGGAATGGCCTCATCACTTCATCCATACATTTGAAGGAATTCTAGAGAACTAGTATGTAGACTAGGAAATGCGCAAAGGAACTACAGAATGGACAAAATTACAACATAATTTTATAGTAACCTTCTCATTTTAACATGAGAACCCCACCATTGATTCAACACTAAAGAAGATAAAAGGTGTAATATTTATTGAAGAACGATAGGTTGAACTCATGACAAAGTACCAACAATAGAACAAACATATAGTCAAAGAACTACTCTCATGCTATCATGTTGAAAAAGAAGCACCAGAGGAGGATGACCCACGCAACATTAAAATTATAGAAATTAAAGGAGAAATAGAAGTGGTAGTTCCATCTATGGAATAAGAATCATTTGTTGCACCAATTAAAGTGAATAAATTTAGCATTGGGACAACTGACAATCCCAAAATGGCAAGTATTGGAGACTATTGGGATGAAAAAATAGTAGAAAGAATAATAGAGCTACTGCGCAAATATAATGACATGTTCCCAACAAAATTTATAGAGATGAAAGGAATAGAAGGAGAGCTAGGAGAGATGAAGATACCTCTCAAACTTGAGGAAAAACCTGTCAGACATAGACCTTACAAACTAAATCCAGTGTATAAGTAGAAAGTGAAGGCAAAAATTGACAGAATGTTGGAAGCTGGTATCATTGAACCAGTAGAGGAATCTGAATGGATAAGTCCTATGGTAGTGCAAGAAAATAAATAAGGGGGGATAAGGATATGTGTAGATTTGAGAAAATTGAATGATGATAGCTTACATGACCCTTTTCCTACCCCTTTCACAGATGAGGTATTAGAGAATGTGAGAGAATAGGAAGCATACTCATTTACAAATGGATTCTCAGGCTACCATCAGATCAAGATAGCTCTAGAGGACAGGTATACGACTACTTTTTCTATAGAATGGGGATCCTACCAGTATACAGTCATGCCATTTGGGCTAAAGAATGCACCAACCATATTTTCAAGAGTAGTCATAGCTTATTTTAAGGAATTCATACATAAATTTCTAGAAGTATATCTGGATGAATGGATTGAATATGGTCTGTTAAAGGACCATGTGGAATTTTTAAGGTTAATGTTGGAAAGATGTA
>JASDQU010244917.1:168496-179466 GCA_032191745.1 Picea mariana
CTCAGGAAAACCTTCCATGATTCTACATTATCATGGATGTGAGGACTACATAGAGATTGAAACGTAAAATCAAGTCTTTGAGGTAAAATTGTCGGGTAGGTGATGCTGCAAAAACAACTAACCTATCAACCATTGAATTAAGTTACCTCTTAACATGAGTGATGTTAAATGATAAAATATTTGAAATTAGCATCCAAACAGCTTGAGCATGTTGGGTGCAGGCCTATTTCGAGGAAATTCCCAATTTTGGTAAGGTAAGGCCCAATTTTGGAGCAGGACAACTGGCAGGAAAAGAAGCACGTGAAAGGAAAAGACGCATGCAAAGGAGGAAAGCATGCAAGGTGCACAAATAGGAAAACCTAACCATGTTAGGGTTAGGTTTTTGATAAGATATTGTAATGGCTAATAAGATGGGAAAATAGTATAAATAAGAACCTAGGAGGTCTAGGTTGGGGGCTATTCCATTTTTTAGCGGTTGAAAAGATTCCAAGATAAGTTCTGATATATTTTTGTAAGTTGTTGAGTTGTAGAAGAGTCAAGTAGGTTATATCTTGAGGGTTAGATCATGGGATGAAGAGCCTAGTGTGATATAGTCTACCTATTGTATGGTCGAAGATATAGTGTGCTCAGGGCCATATTTTATAGCAAACCTAATAAAAGAGCCTAAGAAGATGGATCTTTGTGGATGTAGCCTAGGAGGGGCTGAACCACGGTAAAACCTATGTGATGTGTCTTGTTTATTACATATTTACCTTCTGTCAGTAGTTATATTATGAATGGATGAATGAATGATTCAGATAGATCTATTAGAATGCATGCATAGGCTTAACAGATGAATGAATATTAGGAATAACCGAGAGAATAATCAGATCAAGGCCTGAAGAATATCACATAGAATATATTATCCCCACTCCTTCCTATACTGCAAGAACTTGAGATTTGTAGTCACCCATAGAGTTATCTCAGGTGAGACTGTGTAGTGCACTCTATGTTTTGTGTTTCCTTCTAGTTTACTAGGATGATTGATAGTTTTAGAGGGTTTTGTTGGAAACCTGTTCATATTAGAACCTGGGTCAGCCCAAGATGTAGGTAGAAAGAGAATTATAACCAACAAATGGTTATGTTGTCGGATGGAGCTACATGGGATTGAGTGGATGGGATCCATAAAAGAAGAATCCAGAAAATAAAGGTATAAAAAGGAATGTTCAGGCCATGGAATCCAAGGAAGGAGGAGATCAAAAGATGGTTGAAAACAAAGGAAATTGAGTTTGTAGAGAAAGATAACAGAAACCCTAAGATAAAACCATGAAAATATTTGGATAAATACATGTTTAGCGACTTGCATGAGGTATTTTTTTGTGATTTCCCACATGTATTACAGGAGTGACTATTGATATTAAAATAAAGCCACCCCACAAATTGAATCAGATAGCTGGAGTGGAATCCTGTGGAAATCATGCAGTTATAGCAAGTTAACAACATATTTACATGCGCAGTATATTTCTAGTTAGATAGTATTGTTGTAGGTTTTATCACTGATTTTGCAGTAGATACCGTAAAGTCTTACATCGCAACAGAGTAGGAGTTTCTAAAAGGACCTAGAGGTAGGTATATCATATCACTGTATACTTCAATCAATATTTTACTGTATAACAATGGTGTGATGACTATGGAATCAGACAACTAAACTTCCTTGTGTACATGGGGGAGGGGGGAAAGCACTGACAAGAGGTGGAGAAATGGAGGAAGAGATGGATAAGGGAAGTAAGGAGGAATCCATGGACCCAATCATGATGGAGGAAGATCAAATAAAGAAGATAATGGCAACAACTAGAAAGACGTGCAGTGGAGTACCCTACTAATATAATATGAATAATAAGAAGAGATCCATAGATGATAGAGAGGGCTCGGCAAGTGATAAGGAAGAGGTAGAGGATCTTCAGGCTATGGATCAAATTGAAGAAATCATGCATGCAACATATGAAAGGAAGACATGAGGTCCAAGGGCAGGAACAAAAGGTAGAACTCCAATCCAGATCAATGTCAATGTGGAACCCATAGCCAAGTGTGCGATTAGTACACTAGAAAGAACACCACCATTTAGACAACCAAACTTTAGTGGAAGAAAAATAGCAGGAAACACATATAAACAAGGAGAAGCAACTGGAGGAGTTAGTTTAGGAAGTAACAGTCAAATATCTACACCATGTGGAGGTAGTATTTAAACACAGTTCATGATGGATGTACATGATCCCATGATCAGGTTACCAGAATTTCAGAGAGACACATCTGAGGACCCTTAAAAGCACTTATTTATCTGCAAAAAGATATCGGAAGAAAAGAAAATCATGGATGAGGATAAAAAACTTGCGCATTTATCTATCACACTAAGAGACCATGCACTAGATTGGTACATGATCCTAGCTGTAAATAGTCCATGAGGAGTAACAAGAACTATTGCAGATGTGAAGAAACTACTGATAAATGAATTTCATAAGCCTAGCTCAGATGATTAGTACATGAATGAGATGATTGAAATTAGGTAGAAACCCGGTGAGTCTATTTGGGAGATTGATTAGAGGTTTATGCATCTAAAATGTAAGCTGAAGTATGTCATTACTGACATGCAACATAGACACCTCTTTTTGAATGCATTGTTACCACATTTGAAATACCTACTGAGACAACATAAGTTCCAGAATTAGGCAGAAGCTCTGCAGGTAGCCTTACAACTGGAAGAGAACTAGTATCAAAAGATAGATCCAAAAATAGAGGAGTTGAATGCATATCTGAAGAATCCAACATTCCATCTTAGCTAGAATAAGAGAAAATACAAAAGAGAAGTTGTTTGGTGTACCACATGCAGAATAGAAGGACACCATAAGAATGATTGTCCAAATTTCACACAGTACATGGAAACATGAGTACCAAACCCTTTTCCTATAGGAGGACCATGGTGCAATATCTATAAGACACATGGGCATGATCCATATCATTGTCCAATGATGCAGAAGTATCAAACAATACCCAAGAGTTCATATTGCAAATTTTGCAAGTCGGTAGGTCATGATAATAAAGATTGTACGATAATGGAACTGATGAGAGGAAGAACTTCATATACTTATAGGGTGCAAGAAGAAATGATGACAAGGCAGACTACACTGCGTAGCCACAATATAACCCTGCACAGTATAACTAGACACCTCAGTACAACACCTCACGAGGAGATAGAGATGGATACAGAGGTGGAGAACGAGGTAGAGGAGGATTTGGAAGAGGCAGAGGTCCAGTAGTGTGCCACAACTTCCAACAACTAGGACATTATGCAAGGGAATGTCCACTTCCACCGGCGACATGTATGTATTTTCGCATAGCAGACCATGATATAGAGGATTGTCCAACATTATTGGGAAAAATCCAATATAAGAGGAATTAGAACAATAAAAATGTCCAGTGGATTTCTGCAGAAGCCAAGGATGATAGAAGAAACATCAACATAGTCCACATGAGGAGGAGCTAAGACAGGAGTTGACATAGTAAGACAAGACCAAGTGCAACACCAATGGGTGAAGAAAAATATTGAACCACATAAGCAGTTTGATGCACGAAAGGAAAAGGAGACATTCAAGGAGGCTATACAAGAGTTTCTTAAGAAGAATGTTGCCTCGACATCGGTTGTGCAACAAAATCAGAACTCTCCTATGTACAGGATGCCTTCATCAATGGAACAAACCAGTGAAGCACAACCTTTAGAGAAAGTAAGTACCATAAAGAATTTTCTTCAATCCTATGTTAAGCTACTGAATGATCCATCATGTATCAAGGTTTTTCAAAATATGCTTGAAATATGTAATTCAGAGGTGGAAGGGAAATTAGAGCAGAAAATAGTTAATCACCTCCATACAAGAAGGAGGACAAGCATGGAATTTAGAATTAATGCTAATATTGTGGATTTAAATATGGGGAATATTACATTGGACTTAGGCTTAGAAGTAAGTCTGTTACCTAAGAAGACATGGTAGTGTATGGAAGAACCCACACTAGGCTATTCACCTATCCAGTTGAAATTAGCAAATCAGCACAGAGTTCTACCAATTGGGAGACTTAAAGGCAGGGATGATTTTAAGGATGGAAATTATTTTAAAATGTAGAAACCTTGACGAAACTTACTAATCTTTCATATGCCAACTATAAATGTTTGGCAATAGTTTTGTAAAAATATTCAAATTTCTAAGGATTGTTTTACAGTTTGTATAAAATTTTGGCGATTCTTAAGGAAAAATAAGTTTATCCTATAGAATTTGGGAGAATCATTTTTAGAATGGTGATTATATTTTGGGGAAAAATCATGGAAAATTATCCCATGAGTGAAATTTATCCCCTAAAATCATCCTTTCTTAAAGGGGTGAGAGTAGATTTTGATGGAGCGTGCACTAAGGAAGATTTTGAAGTAATAGAGATAGTAGATGGCACAACACCTTATCTAGCATTGATTGGAATGGATTGGGCATTTGATAATGAGGCCATAATCAATTTGAAGACAAGGAAAATGACATTAAAATCAGGATAACATAGAGTCTTTGCACCATTAAATCCATCAAAAGAAGAAAGGTTTGTAGAACCCACTTATTTAGATCAGGAGGAAATAAACCAACTGTACAGAACCATCGTGCGAGAAGAAGATTGTGTTAACCCAACTACAGATGGGTTACTTAGCTGGAGAAGCATCACATCATGTGCTTCTGACTTAGATACAGGTTTATAAAATTGGCAGCAGAGACTACATGAAGTTTCTACAAGAATGTGTGCAAGAATAAACCACGCAGTAAGATGGGTTGGTACAAAAATAAGAGAACTTCCTAGTTTTCATGGGGTAAATGATATAGAGGAATTTCTGACAAAATATGAAGAGGAAGTATTAAAAAATCAGAGGCTCTTAGCCCTAGATATGGCACTCAAGGCTACACCTGAAATATGGTGTGGTGTGTACAAAGAAACAATTAAGGACAAGTACCAATGTAAACGATTACTGCACATTAGATTCGGCGTAGAACAAGAGAGGAATAAAATGAAGAGTTATGATGGGAAAGGAGCACCAGTAGAAAACCTAGAGAAGTGCATGAAAATGGATTATGACACCACCAAAGGAATGGCCTCATCACTTCATCCATACATTTGAAGGAATTCTAGAGAACTAGTATGTAGACTAGGAAATGCGCAAAGGAACTACAGAATGGACAAAATTACAACATAATTTTATAGTAACCTTCTCATTTTAACATGAGAACCCCACCATTGATTCAACACTAAAGAAGATAAAAGGTGTAATATTTATTGAAGAACGATAGGTTGAACTCATGACAAAGTACCAACAATAGAACAAACATATAGTCAAAGAACTACTCTCATGCTATCATGTTGAAAAAGAAGCACCAGAGGAGGATGACCCACGCAACATTAAAATTATAGAAATTAAAGGAGAAATAGAAGTGGTAGTTCCATCTATGGAATAAGAATCATTTGTTGCACCAATTAAAGTGAATAAATTTAGCATTGGGACAACTGACAATCCCAAAATGGCAAGTATTGGAGACTATTGGGATGAAAAAATAGTAGAAAGAATAATAGAGCTACTGCGCAAATATAATGACATGTTCCCAACAAAATTTATAGAGATGAAAGGAATAGAAGGAGAGCTAGGAGAGATGAAGATACCTCTCAAACTTGAGGAAAAACCTGTCAGACATAGACCTTACAAACTAAATCCAGTGTATAAGTAGAAAGTGAAGGCAAAAATTGACAGAATGTTGGAAGCTGGTATCATTGAACCAGTAGAGGAATCTGAATGGATAAGTCCTATGGTAGTGCAAGAAAATAAATAAGGGGGGATAAGGATATGTGTAGATTTGAGAAAATTGAATGATGATAGCTTACATGACCCTTTTCCTACCCCTTTCACAGATGAGGTATTAGAGAATGTGAGAGAATAGGAAGCATACTCATTTACAAATGGATTCTCAGGCTACCATCAGATCAAGATAGCTCTAGAGGACAGGTATACGACTACTTTTTCTATAGAATGGGGATCCTACCAGTATACAGTCATGCCATTTGGGCTAAAGAATGCACCAACCATATTTTCAAGAGTAGTCATAGCTTATTTTAAGGAATTCATACATAAATTTCTAGAAGTATATCTGGATGAATGGATTGAATATGGTCTGTTAAAGGACCATGTGGAATTTTTAAGGTTAATGTTGGAAAGATGTAAGAAATGTCAGATATCATTGACTATCAAGAAGTGCATTTTTGGGACACCTTTTGGAATATTGTTGGGACATATAGTGTGTAAACAAGGTTTATTAGTGGATCCTGCGAAGATCGTAGTCATTGTTAATTTACCACCACCAAAATTAGTGCGCCAGTTGAGAGAAACAATAGGACATATAGGCTATTATAGGAAATTTATAAAAGGGTATGCACAGATTACTGCGCCGATGGAAAAACTATTAAAGAAGGATATCATATTTCAATGGAATGAGGACTGTCAACAAGGTTCGGACACCTTAAAAGAAAAGATGGTCACATCACCTATCTTAGTATTCCCAGACTGGGAAAATACATTTCATATGCATGTAGATGCATCAGCCATAACACTTGGAGCAATTCTGATGTAGCCAGGAGTAGGGGATTTAGACCATCCTATATCCTTTGCAAGAAAAAAATTGTCAGAATCAGAGTAGAATTACAACACCACATAAAGAGAAGGCCTATATATGGTATATGCACTTCAGAAGTTCAGACACTACTTATTGGGTAAGAACTTTAAGATGTTCACATATCATTCTTCCCTAAAATATTTAGTCAACAAGCCGGTGTTGGGGGGGAGGATCTGTAGATGGTTGTTGTTGTTCCAAGAATTTGATTTTGAAGTGATATTTAAACTAGGGAAGTTGAATGCAGGACCTGGTCACCTATCAAGGGTTACTAATGGAGAGGAACCTACCAACTTGGAAGACAACTTCCTTGATGTGCAATTATTTTTAGTACAAGTAGTTGATGAATACTTTGATGATACTATTGAATACTTAAGTACAAGAATTGCACCACAAGAATTTAGCACTGCGCAGAAGAAAAGTATGGTACTCTGAGCTGTATACTATCAATTGATTTCAGGACACTTAAATATAAAATGGGTGCAGACAACATTTTGAGAAGGTGTGTAATAGAGAATGAAAGGCCTAGAATTGTTGTAGAATCGCATAAGGGAATAGTTGGAGGACATTATGTAGGAAAAGATAGAACCTGAAGGTATTGTGTGTAGGGTTATGGTGGCCAACAATTCATACATATGCCACGGAATATTTCCAGACATGTGATGTTTGTCAGAGGGTTGGAAAATCCAATAGAAGGGATGAGATGCACCTAATACCACAAGTAACTTTGCAGGTATTTGAGAAATGGGAAATAGACTTTGTTGTACCAATCAATTCACCAACAAGAAGGTTAGGAGCTAGATATATCATTACTATGACAGAATACTTAACAATATGGGCAGAAGCAGCACCAGCCAAAGACTACAGCACAAAGACAACAACACACTTCTTGTTTGAGCAAGTGATCACTAGATTTGGATGTCCAATAATTTTGATGAGTGACCAAGGTACTCACTTTATCAACAATACTATCAGGGATATGACTGAGGAGTTTGAAGTCTATCACCAGAAGCGTACACCATACCATCCTGAGGAAAATGGAACAATAGAAGCTTTCAATAAGATCTTGCAGAGCACTCTAACAAATATCTAAAATGTCAACAGGGATGACTGGGACTTGAAAATACCAGTAGTACTATGGGCATATAGGACTACATTTAAGAAGTTGACAGGACAAAAACCATTCATATTGGTGTATGGGTAGGAAGCAATAGTACCATTAGAAGTTTTGGTACCCAGTTTGTGTGTAACAGGAATTACCAACATGATAGAAAGAGGCACAATAAAGGAGAGGTTAAATCAACTAATGGAGATGGAAGAGGATAGGATTCTGACATGATTTCACCAAGAAGTACATAAAGCAAGAGACAAAGCCTGGCATGACAGACATATAAAGAGGAAGATCTTCAAGGAAGGAGACCTAGTCTTTCTCTATGACAGTAAAGTTTTTCAAAATCCTGGAAAATTTAGAATGCATTGGCTCAGGCCCTATGAAGTAAATACTATCACATATGGGGGATCGGTACAGCTAAAGGATCTGGAAGGAATGAAACTAAAAGGAATGATCAACTAGAGTCGACTGAAACTATATAGGGATGGTTGACCACTAAACACTTAAAAGTTATAGCATAGTAAGAAACCATGTACATAGTGTACTATAATAGAGAGTAGGACAGAAAAAGGACAAAAATAAATAAAAAGGAGAAAAATAAGGAAAAAGAAATAAAAAATTAGAAAATAATGAAAATACAAAAATAATAGGGAATATTGTGCGCAGAGAGAGTGGACTCAGCACGACAAAAATAAAAATGTTTGCGCACAACATATGGTTGACAAAAATAAAAACACCACACACTAAGGAAAAATCACAGCAGAAATGCATGATGCACTTAAAAGTTCAGTGCACTGGAAAAGGGACCAACGGTCAAAAAAATGAAAAATGACGGTTACAGAAACAAGGCGCGAATTGGGGGCATTTATGAAATTAAATGAAGCATACTTGCCAAGCTTCATAGCATTAATAGTGGCCAAGGAAGCTTCTCCAAGAAGCTTCGTGGAATTCATGGCACCCTCTATATAAAGGGGAAATGTGGGAAAAAAAACACTTATTGTGAAATTGCAAACTCACAGATCTTGAGAGCACATAGACGATAGGTGAACAGGCGAGTGCACAGTGCGAACTAGTTGAATTCTATTTAGAAAAATCAAACAATACCCACTATGGCACCAAAAAATATTGGCGCACCAAGACAAAATGCAAGGAAAACCAGAAGCAGTGTAATATACCAAATATAAAAAGTATGCAGAACATAAATAAAATGCTAGAAATGGCATAATAACAACAATATAACTAGAACAATCACCACAATAACACTGAAATGATATGAGAATAACAATAGAAATAACACGTTGTTTCTGAGAGAAATGTTCACGAGCCTCTTTGAGGGGGAAACCTCCAGTCAAGCAATGCTCTATTACAATAGTATCCAATCTAGGGTTCTCATACACTCGACTCCTATTTATACTAAATATGTCTATCAAAAGAAGCATCTAGAGAAAGATCCTTCTAGAAGTGGAAGCTTATATTAGGTCTTCTTACATTCGACTTATTCTATTTTATTGTGAGGCCTTATTAATATTGACCTTTATTACATCTGAATATATTTTTCTACCTATGTGTAGGCTAGGAACCTAAATGCCCTCCCCCTTAAAAATAGCCTTGTCCTCAAGGCTTGAGATGTGGAAATTGTTGCAGAATGGTAGTTGGTTCCCAAGTGGCATCTGCTGGAGTTGTTTCTTTCCACTAGATTAACACTTCCTTGATGGTTCTCTGATCCAGGAGATGCTCACGCTGGTCCAAAACTGCTTGTGGTTGTAGCCAAATGGATCCTTCTTCGTCTAACTCGAGAAGGTTGGTTTGAATTTGGCACTTAGTTCCAATCACCTTCTTTAAGCATGAAACATGAAAAACAGGATGTAGCTTAGAATGACTGGGCAAAGCTAATTGATAGGCCACCTATCCCACAAGCTTGAGAATGGTATAAGGACCATAAAATTTGGGTGCTAGCTTCTGACAATGCTTGGCCTTGAGAAAATTTTGCTTGTAAGGTTGAAGTTGAAGAAACACCTAATCCCCTTCTGCAAATTGATGTTTAGAGTGACCTTGATCTGATTTTTGCTTCATGCGATTATGTGCCATGACAAAATTCTCTTTGAGGGTACGGAGAATATCCTTTCCAACTGTAAGCATTTCATCAACTGCTTGGACCTTCGAGACACCAGGTAAGTATGAGAGAGCTGAAGGTGGCTTTTCTCCATATACCGCTTCAAAAGGAGTCATGTGTGTAGCAGTATGGTATGAAGTGTTGTACCACCATTCAGCTAGGGGTAACCATTGAGCCCACTGATTTTTCTTTTCCGAGGCAAAACACCTCAAATATGTTTCCAAACACTTGTTGACAACTTCCACTTGACCATCAGTCTAGGGATGATAAGCTGTGCTGAGATGCAATTGGGTGCCTTGTAGCTTGAACAGTTCTTGCCAAAAATGGTTGGTGAAAGTTGGGTCACGATCAGAAACAATAGAATGCGACATGCCATGAAGATTGAAGACTTGATCCATGAAAATTTGAGCCACTGTGGATGTTGTAAATGGGTGTTGAAGAGAACAGAAATGAGCATACTTGGAAAGGCGATCAACAACAACCATGATGATTGATTTATTTCTCGATTTGGGTAAGCCTGTAGTAAAATCCATAGAGATATCCCTCCAAATAGCAGGTGGAATCAAAAGCGGTTGTAGTGTGCCCAAATATTTTACTGTTTTACCCTTGTTGCATTGACACACATCACATTTAATGAAAAAATTATGAATGTCTTGTTTCATACCATCCCATAAAAAAGAACGTTTGACCCTGCCATAGGTTTTGGTAAACTCGGAGTGCCTAGTTGTGGGTGTAGCATGAAGCTCAAAAAGTACCATGGATTTAAGTTTTGATTGTTTACTTAAATACAAATGGCCTTTGTATTGAAGCTCATTAAGGAGCCAAGAGTACCCTAGGGAAGATGGAGCATAGGACTCCAATTGTTGGATCAGATGTGAACTTTTGGGATCGTGTAGACATTCGTGGTGAACATCTTGGAGCCAATCTGGTAAAATGAAGGAAAGAGAAAAAAAGGATCCGTCATCTTCATATTTTTGGGAAAGTGCATTCGCAACCACATTGTCTTTGCCTTTCTTGTAAATGATCTCAT
>JASDQU010244918.1:28933-40132 GCA_032191745.1 Picea mariana
AAAATGTTCTTTGAGATGACAACCATGGTGAAGGAATTTTGGTAAGAATTAGAAAGAAGGAGATCAAATCCTCATAAAAATGAAGGTGGTCCAGTTGAAACAATGATAAAAGATGAAGGAGAAGGAGAAGGTGAAGAATCTCCAGGGTCTTCTTCATCTCCATCATCATCATAATAATCATCATCATCATCTTCTTCTTCTTATGGAAGTAAACATTATTCTCGTAAGAGTAAGAAACATTCTAGGAAGTCTTCTCGTTCTCATGATTTGTCTTTGTTAAAGCTCGATGTAAATTTTGATTTTCCTACTTATGATGGAGAGATTAATGTAGATAGCTTGCATAATTGGGTCAAAAAGATTGAATTGTATTGCAGGGTACATAAAAACATACAGGGTACTTCAAGGATAGAATTGGCTACTCTTCACCTGAGAGGCACAGTGTTGATATGGTGGGATATTCAAACACAAGCTCATCTTATTCAACATGGTAAAATAATTTCTTCCTGGATTGAATTTACAGTTCTATTAAGAAATCAATTTTATCCATTAAGGGTAAAATCATGAAGATGTGTAACAATTTCATGACAATCGGGTCTCCAAAATTCCTAGCGGTAATTTTTCGACCGAAAAAATGCTTTTAGGAATTTTTTCGGCCAAAACCTTTTTCGGACAAAAATTTGCACGTCCAATTTAACGATGCCCTTGAAATTCATGTACAATGTTTTTCGGATGAATTATTTTCCAGTGGTAAGCATATTTCGGCTAAAAGACTTTTCGGTCGAAACGTTTATTTTTAACGGATTCCGTTAAAAACTAGGTTTCGGCCGAAAACCTGAAAATGGGACTGTTTGCAGAAAACTGCAAATTCTCTCCATCTTACTTCATCTTTTGAGGTAGAGGACTCCTACAAATACTCGGAATTTAGTTTCAGAATTGATACCAACTTTTTTAAAATTGAATCTACTTTCATTGGGTATAATTTGTTTTCATTTTCATTGTTTTTATCTAATTTTATTTAATTTTATAAAAAAATGACTCCATAATATTTTTAGGTGAGATTATGATTCAGTGAAATGAAAAATCCATATCTCTAAAAATACACAGTGGAAAATTATGGAAAATTTATATTCATAATCCTTAAACTGTTCTCTTCAAAATGGTATTTTTATATTTTACTTTTAAGTAAAAATTAAGATAGATACATGGTGGAGGAAAACATGTGTTTAAAATTTGTAACATTTTCAGTTTGGTCAACTTCAAAAAATTCTAGAAATTATAATATTCATCCATTAGATTCAAAACTATATTCATCACAAAATAGAGTCTCTGTAGATTGCTGAAATATATTTCATTTGTCAAAAACAAAATTTTAATAATGGATAAATTGTTGTGGGAAAAAATAACTCATTATCTTGCCCTTCATTTTTAAGGAACATACTGTCAAACAATTGCCAAATTGACATATCAACTCTCAATAAACAAAATTTGAAAAATAGTTAGTAGAAAGATAACAAAATTCTTCACAAGTTTTGTTTTTATAGTAAAGTAAAATTCAAAATAAAAAAAAATACTTTGTTTACCGGAAGTTGAAGAACCTGTTAAAATTAAAAAACAATTGTCATAAAACAAACAAAAGTGTTACCCATCTTCATGATTTTACCCTTAACTTACATGAAAACATCAATGATTGTTTGGCAACATCTGAAACAAGGAAAATGACAATATGTTCAAGCTTATATACAGGAATTCAAGAGGAAGGGATTATCTTTGGGAATTCCATTACATACTCCTTAGACTCTTCTAAAGTATATTAGTGGTATGAACTCATATCTTTGCCATACTATATTGATGTTTAATCCTACTAATATTTATGAAGTATCAATACAAGCTACACATCTTGAAGAAAACAAAGGAAAACATGTTTTTGAAGATGTTTCAGAGGAGGCACATGAATTCAAGGAGGAGTCGAAGGGAAAAAGGGAAGAGAAAGAAGACAACTACAATGAAGAAGGATGAAAAGAAAAAGCCTACATATTCTCACTACAAGAATATAGGACATGATGCGAAGCATTGTTGGAAGATGTATCTAGAATTGAAGTCGAAGTGGGCTCATCCTAGAAAGGGTAAAAAGAAGACGATGACCATAGTTCAAGATCTAGGATTAGATTCTAAGGATGAAACTAAGGTTACAACTATGGGCATCAAAGGTAAATATTCGGTTGCAATTTTTAGTTCGCGTACTTCTTTTGCAAAGTCTAAAGTAATCCCCGATGGAAGAAAAATAAAATACATGTTTCATTTACGAGTTATCTCAAAGCACAGTAAGATTGATACACTTGTTGATAGTGGATCACAAGTGAATCTTATTTCAGATAAAGTTGGTCATAATTTTGGATTGGAAACTAGGCATCATTTGAGACCATATCCTTTGGGTTGGATTTGTGATAATTCTCAAGTACATGTAACTAATCAATGCAAGTTACGGTTCACGATCACATCTAGTTTCATTGATGAGGTAGATTTAGATGTTCCACTCGACATTTATGGGATGGTTTTTGTTGAGGAAAAGATATAAAATGATCTTACTCAATCATTTTTAGATTTTGCTTGGCTAAAGAAAAATACACGAGAATATGACCCTAGGTTTATAGACATCAAAAATAAAATCCTAACTCACAAGTATTAATTACAAGTTCTTAGGCTAGTCTTTTTCACAAATAAAAGCTTGCTGGAAAATTCATTTTAATATGATATTCTGAATATAGTAGTTTCTGAAAACAAATGTAAAGACAAAAGTAAGACACCAAGATGATAATCAAGACATATGAGACATAAATAAATCCTTTATTTCATTCCAATTCACCAAAGAGTCATTCTCTTTACAAATTCTCTTGCAGAAATTTCGGACCAAAGTCAAACTTAGACATCCCTGATGGAACATACAAAAGGACCTCTGACATAAAATAAAAAACTAAACTCTAAAAGCTAGATCATCTTTCCATAGATTGTTTCCCACTCGAATCTGCACAATAGCCTTTGTCAATCATGAAAACTAATTCACAAATAGACAAGTCTACACAGACTATCAAAGATAGATCAACACCTCTAAAAAACAAGTGTATGAATGATGTAATTCAACCCTGAATCTTGTTGTCTACAATAAGACCTTGCTATCATAAAAAATAATTAGGCTTGTAATAAATTAAGGAATGAATGAAAACTAAAATATATCAACATAAACTCAAAAGAGAAAACCTAGTATGCTTCTCCTTCTCTCCTCCTATGTTCCTCCCTTTCCTTTTTTCTTTTAGCAAATTAGAATTGGTTGAAGTAGTTGAACTACCTCATTAGTTAAGTTAATTAAAAACCCAACCAAATTTTTAGTTAAGGGGGGAAACGTAATAAATCATAATAAGGGTTTTAAATAAATAATAACTAGTAGGTGGGACCCCTTGTGACTCCCTTTAGCTCTTAAAAAATCATAACATAACTAGTTAATTAAGCAAACCACCCATCCTTGTGATTCCCAAAATCACATTCATATTTGACAATTTATCTCAATGATATTTGCAATTATTTCCAAAATATATTACCAACACATCCAAAAAGAGTGCTATTTGAAAATCTGAAGTCAACTATCGGCAACAATAAATACATAAAACTTAAAATCCATATTTTCCAGTTTGTGAGGCAATATTTCCCTTGTTGTTGCTATCCTCTTTTAATCCTTTTGAACCTACCTTCGGCTATGTGGAGTCTTTAAGTTTCATCTCACTAATCATATGAGAGCAATCGGCCCTCCAATCCATGCAGGAGGATATAGATTTATCATAATTATTTGAAGATGTGGAAGGGGAAGTAGCAGTTTTCTCTTTGACAGGGGCATAGTGGGCCTTGGTTTTCATCCTTTTATTTGAATAGCTCATTCATGTATTCATAATTGATTATAAAATAGTTCCTTTAACAACCATACATGGAAAATCTTTCAAAATATAAAATATACTTTGGCTTAACAATATATCAGACCCATGCAATCTAATCCATACAAATTGTTTAACTGTTGTCATTGAGCAGGGGGTGAACAAAGGTCTTGGGATATGCGAGGGGTTTGTATTGAGTGAAACATGATAAAATTAGGGGGGAAAGAACATGGTTACTTCTCAACGACAACGAACAATCAACTGTATTGAAAACCAAATAAAATATCATCATGATCCAACCAAGAATTGTGATTCCAAACTACTTTGATACATAATTCTCATTAACTGTAATTAAATTTTAAGAACAGAGAGTGAAAAATGAATGTGGGAAGGAGATGGGGTTGTAATTAGAGAAAAGAGAGAAAATGGTAGGGAAGATAGCAGATACTGTTCATAAAATTAATTAAGTAATCCATAAAATCATTCTATATCAATCGTAAAAGATCCAATACCAACCAAATGATCACTGTGACCCAAAAACAACTACTTTGTATAATTCAAAAAAAATTGTGCCTTAACTTGCTCACTGTTTGCAATCATATCATTAACACAGTGTCATCAAAACAATACAATATGCAGTTCACAACAACTTGTATACGTTTTATTTCTTCCCAACTGTCCCAGTTAATATTTTAAAACAATCCCTAAATAAATAAACAGTCACTTATTTGCACTATGTTCAGTATCGACTCATCAACCACATCCATCAATAATTAAATTGTAATAAGATCATCCTTCCAAAGCACCCATGCTTATCTATGTTAAGATGTATGATATTCATTAAACATACATAGTGGACATTCAAATACAATGATCCATCTTTAAATTGTGAAATCTTGTCTTGCCATTTAAAGACACAGACAACAATCACCATTTCAATTCATCTGACGTTGTGGGATACACAGACCACTTAACAAAATGAGAGATCACTTCTATGATTGACATGTCTAACTACTTGAATAAAACATCCACAATGCTAGGCTATCAATCCAATACAACGAGGCAACAACAGGATGCCTGATCTCATCTCATAAATTGATCAAATTAACAAAACCATATTGCTTAAAAATCCATGACCCTTTTTTATGGCATAATCAAATAACATCCATAACATATACAGTGGGTGACCATGATTACCACGATTGAAATACTCCAATTCGACAATTTAAAACACACAGTCACAAAAATTATTAACTCAACCTATCATGTTGTAGTAATTCCACACATACCCACGCATCACGCACAAAACATTGATGTGATTTAATCAATTAAAACTATTGCTTGGTCAATAATTCAATAACCACAATGTAAGAGACAACGACTGTGCATTTAATCCAATTCTCCAATTTACCAAATTACCATGTCGAGTTTATCAATTTGATTGTCATCATAACCAATGCAGTGACTAAATACCAAAACCAACACCATTGTCAACATAAACAACATATACAAGCCAAAACTTGAACACTATCGACAATACACCAACAACTCACAACAACCAACAATATACCCAATAGGCCATAATAGTTCCCTCTATCAAAACACAACTTGAGAAATAAAGGGTTTTCTATATGGACCAACACAGGGAGACTGGAGTTGACTCCCCTCATCAGGTGAGAACCCTGAGACCAATGGTGCACACACAGGGTACACCACCAATAAATTTGCAGAGAGGGTGACAGTTCACGAGGTAGGAGAGACTCTGAACAGAGGAGAAAAACTTCATTATGGTCCTATAACAACACTTATAAAACATAGGGTATAACCCTCGTGGATCCCCTAATCAACCCTAGAATGTTGAGATAAAACAGAGTCGATAATAAGCAATATAACTCACTGTGAAACCATCAGTAGCATGAGAAAACCCATACCCAAGTGAAATAACACACAGTGACACAAAGCGTTTCAAACCCAACAAACCCCACAACAACAAATGACTGGGTATGGTGATACGAATGCATGGAGATGGCCAGCCATTTCATACCAAATGAAACCCTCCAACTAAAACCAACAAGGATGACAGAGAGTCTTTATGGCTACTAACACTCAGAACGGCCAAATACACTACAACTTCAAACATTACTGCCATGAAAAAAACACACCAACCATTCACTCCAGAAAAATATCACAAATTTACACAGTTTGCAGAATTAAGGAAAGCACAGACCCATACATCCCGAGCCAATGTCTATTTCATAACCAGAGCAGACCCATGGATGACGAAATGACATACCTGTAACCAAGAGCACCTTAAAACATGAGCTTGGCTGAGCGATTCTTCTTCTTCTTGAAAATCGAAGCTCAACGAACACAATTGACAATATCCAGCTAGGGTGATGGCCAGGGGGAGGGGTATGGAGTGACATGCAGTAAATGCACGTCACTTCCAATCTCCATTCATTCAATTCATTTAGTACATGCCAGCCCACTGTTCATTCAATTAAACCATGTCTCAAAACCAACATCCCAAATGTGCCACCTTATGTTACATTAACATTTTCCAATCACACCATAATGCACATCCCATGTTTTTCCATATAATCCAATAAATCATGTGGCCACTAACCCTATTAGCAAAAATTCATTTAACTTCAAATGCATAGTGTAGCATCATATAACATAATAATGTAGTTCCTCTCATTTGACTTTATTCATATTGCCCATTTCTTTTCAATTTCTCTTTTGTTGTTACTAACATGTATCTTTTGCAGGTGTTGCAAGTAATAAACTAAGGAGTAATGTCAAGGGTAATAATAGATGTCATAAGCCTTTGTGACATCCAAGCTTAGAGAAAGAGAGCAAACATGCATTATCCATCATCCATTTGTTGCAAATAGAACCAACATTGATCATCAATCATGCTCAAACCTGTAAGAAGTGTTTAACAACAATAAAACATCAATGAGAACTATATATGATCTCCAAATATACAAGGAGGTCCCATCTACTAGTATTATATATCTTGTCAACTTATAATAATAGGCTTTATCAATACTTTGTGGGCAAAAACTTCATTGTGATTTTAATTGTCAATAGTTTTGGGAAGTCCATAGTTGTATGACAGGAAGGCCATTTTCTATAGGAAACAAAACAAGTATCATATTTTCAAGGATGGGATTAAGTTCATTGTGAGAGATCATTGGATGAAGACGAATTTGACAGTTGTCACTATAGGACACAAGATACTTAATGCTAGTATCCATGATCCATATTTATAGCCTACAGTTGAAATAAGAATAGGTCCCTTGGTTGATGTTGTTCATGTTAATAAGGGCATATATGTTGATGGTCTGGTCTCTTTCGCATATGTATATTTAGTTTTGTTGTTTATTTTATTACTAATCAGTGGATTATGGTTGTCTATTGCAACAATGAATGGCAGAGTTTGTGAATTAATGGGAATGGTTAACTTGGTCAACAATGTTGTTTTAGTATTCATTATGGTTGTCATGATTCAGGTGTTCATTATCCAAGAAGGAAATATCGATGATATTGGACAAGTGATGCGAAAGAATTCTCACTTCATTTCTTAATAATCCATACTTTTGGAGGTCCAAAAGTTCTTCAGTGGGGAGTTTTGATCCAGGAGGATATAAGGAACGCTCATATAGGTATAGGAGGATTCAGAACACTCATAGAGGTCCCAGGGGGTCCATAGAAGCTCAAAATTTGACCATCTCAAATGATTAAGAAAACAACATCATTCCATAGAGATCGTCGTTATCTTTCTAATGATGCAAAAACCACCTCAAATGGAGATCATATGCAAAAGTTATAAGTGGTCAAAGTTCAAGTCAAAGGATGACATTAGCATGGTACAAGATGATGTCAGCAAGGTGACACATGGCCATACAATATGTGATGTTGAATATTAGTTGGAAGCTGAGTGGGAAAAACATACATCCAAGTGATCCAATTGTATTGTGACATGTGGGAAGGTCATCCAATGACAGGGATGGAACCCGTGACCTCCATAACCTCCCAAGGCTTAAAAAACTCTCCATTACCATCGCACCATCACTTGTGACTTAACCCAACTATGACATGAGTTATATTTGAATTTATGAAATCGTTCATTCGATGGGGAAAAGGGGCATAGGACTAGCCCCAACCCCTGGTCCATATACAAAACCACATAACTGAGTTATAACCGTGGAGGGGGGATAATGAATATGTGATGGGTTTAAATATATACCATATATATATATATTGAATGTAACAACCATCGTAACCATATGTATACTATATATAGTTTATATAACCTTACGTAACAAAAAAAAGAAATATGTGCTATGGAGAGGGATCGAACCCAGAACCTCTGTGTTATATCCTAGAGTTCTCAACCAACATGTGACAGTTACCACATATTACAGGATTCCTACCAAACTAGTATTAAGCTGCAGTTTGGTGCAGACGGGGGGTTAGACCCGCACCCTATATATTGGGCATGGATCCCAATGCTTAACACATCCTGAGGTTTGCACACATTCTAATGTGAATGGATTTATATGAATCCATGAATATTAAGGCAAAGTACAATACATATTTGTCTTGAAGTGCGTGCAAGAGATTACCTAAGTTTTGGCATTGTCTTGTTTTGCGTGCCATAAGGCACTTTGTCCTTTGTCCGAATGTAGGAAATTTAATACTTGTTGGATTTGTTTGTCCACAAGGATCATGAATTTGAATTTTGTTTTACGGTCAAAGGTCATTTATAAAAATATTATCTCAGTTTGTCATGTATGAGACTCATAGTCTCGTTATACCTGTAAAAAGGGATTTCTCAACATATATTCAGAATTTGGTCGACTTGATAATCAAATTTCTGATAATTTCACAAGGATTTCAATGGTGAATTCATTTTTTTTTGTTTTGATTAGTGTATTTAAATAGAATCCATTAAATTGGATTTTTGCAAGCTAATCCAGATGGATATTGGTGGCCACCCACATATTCCAACTAGCTCCTCTTGACAGTTTTTAATTTAGCAGGTTCTTTTGTAATTATTTGTAAATGTGGGTTCTACACTTTTGGGGTTGTCTAAATCCCTACACATCTTCTATGTGGATATTGGTGGCCACCCACCTAATCCAATTGTCTTATTTTGGAATTTTTCATGTCAGTACATCTTTTTGTACTTCCAAATTTGTCTTGGGCCATAAACAATGTTTTTTTGGCTTGCCACATTCAAATTGTAGAAAAAGTTAGAGTTTGACAACATAATGTGTAGTTCTCAAAAATACCTTTCCAACAGGCTATCACGTGCCTAAAACAGAGTTCATATGAAAATTTTATGACCCTGGGAAGTTGAGGTACTAACTTACCCATCGAGACCTACATAACTTTTGGTGTTTCATATCCTCAGGTTAGGTTTTTGGATGTATAGGGTTTTGGCATTATTGAGTAATGTTAAAAAGGAATTTGGAGCCTCATTGTAATCATTCTTCTCAGACGGATGAACATTGTAGCCACATATCTTCTCAGAGATAGCTACCATCATTCGAGCAAGCTGTTTTCAGTTCTACAGTTTTACAGTTTTAGCCTGTTTTATTTTTTTAATAGAAGTTATTGTTCAATAGATATCTATTGTTGTTCTTCGTATCTCTATGTTATTGTATTCAATTTATTATTCATTTTTTTCTTCTAATAAATCCATATCAGTGGTATCAGAGAAGTCTTCTCTTCATTTATTTTTCTTCGTGCATGTCCCCGACAAGATCTGGGTACAAGAAGTTGGGACTCAAACTATTCGAGCCTTTGCAAGATTAGTCACATCGATCCTGACAAAAACCCATGGGGGATGAGAATAAATATGATGTATTATGAGATCATTTTAAAATGTTTCTCAAGGAAATCCTTGTGCGACAAAGGAATGAAATGATGGACAAATTTGTGCAGATCCTTCGATGGCTGCCCACAGGAGACACATATTCATCAAGCGACCATGAAACCCCTTTCACGGTAAAAGTAAATTTTTATATTCCATTATTTTAAGGACTATTAGATGCATATGTTGTAGATAAATGGTTGAATCTTCTCGAAGGGTACTTTTCGGTCCACAATTTTTCTGATAGGGAAAATATTACTTTTGCACTCCTCAAGGTCGTCCCCCATGTTAAGGATTGGTGGGATACTTACTTTGAGCAAAGGTCCATAGAGGAATCTGCAATATTTGCGGTATCCTCCACATGGGATTCCTTTAGGGATGCCATTAAAGAACAATACTACAATTTTGGAGGCTATGAGGACCAATACAAAATATGGACCATGCTGCGTCAGGAAAGGGACCAGACAGTACTAGATTTGAACAATATTTTCCATACCATGGGCACCAAATTAGGTATCAAAGACTCTAAACAACATCTGGTTCTCAAATACTGTGACTATTTGCATATATACATTTAAACATAAATGGATTTTCTAGACATCACATCATTAGGTGTGGCTTATAGATATCCTATCAAGATCGAGAAAAAATTGAAGCAAAAGAGATGCGAGTTTGGATATGCAATCTCCTCATAGCTGAAGCAGGGAAAAGGCAGCCCCAACCCACAAAATAAGGGACAAAGAAAATATGGCCACTCTCAGGAAAAATAGTCTAAGATGCAACACAAGAATGGAAATACAAAGTCAAAGAAGGACATGGGAAAGTGGTGTGAATACCATAAAATCCCTTGGCACAATGTCGAAGAATGTCTCTCCAAGTAGTCACTGGTGGTCGAGATGAAATATTCAGAGTCAGAGGCAGATTCTGACTCCGAATAAAATCTAGAATGAGGGAAGTGGATTATCGATGTTGAACCTAGCTCCACTGTCTCTACCACCAATTTACATCCAAGCAAACCAAAAGAACCAGAGGAAGGGGAATGCCTTTTTCACTCACAGATGTGGGTAAAGTGGTCTTCGCTTCATTTCATTGTGGATAGCGATAGTCAGAATAACTTGATCTTAGTAAAGGTTGTGAAACTGTTGGACATACCAGTGACATCACACTGAAAACCCTACACCATCAGCTGGCTTCACCAAGGAAGAGATCTTTACGTCATCTAACAGTGTCATCTTCCCTATGACATCAATCCATTCAAAGACGAGGTATTTTGTGATATTTCTCCCCTTGAAGTTTTTGATGTTATTTTAGGACAACCATATTTTTGGAAATGACATGGTGTGTATGAGTCTAGTCCCCACAGTGTTATTATTACTTTAGGTAGACAATTGT
>JASDQU010244918.1:42818-54210 GCA_032191745.1 Picea mariana
ATTTAGACGTTCCACTCGACATTTATGGGATGGTTTTTGTTGAGGAAAAGATATAAAATGATCTTACTCAATCATTTTTAGATTTTGCTTGGCTAAAGAAAAATACACGAGAATATGACCCTAGGTTTATAGACATCAAAAATAAAATCCTAACTCACAAGTATTAATTACAAGTGCTTAGGCTAGTCTTTTTCACAAATAAAAGCTTGCTGGAAAATTCATTTTAATATGATTTTCTGAATATAGTAGTTTCTGAAAACAAATGTAAAGACAAAAGTAAGACACCAAGATGATAATCAAGACATATGAGACATAAATAAATCCTTTATTTCATTCCAATTCACCAAAGAGTCATTCTCTTTACAAATTCTCGTGCAGAAATTTCGGACCAAAGTCAAACTTAGACATCCCTGATGGAACATACAAAAGGACCTCTGACAGAAAATAAAAAACTAAACTCTAAAAGCTAGATCATCTTGCCACAGATTTTTTCCCACTCGAATCTGCACAATATCCTTTGTCAGTCATGAAAACTAATTCACAAATAGACAAGTCTACACAGACTATCAAAGATAGTTCAACACCTCTAAAAAACAAGTGTATGAATGATGTAATTCAACCCTGAATCTTGTTGTCTACAATAAGACCCTGCTATCATAAAAAAGAATTAGGCTTGTGATAAATTAAGGAATGAATGAAAACTAAAATATATCAACATAAACTCAAAAGAGAAAACCTAGTATGCTTATCCTTCTCTCCTCCTATGTTCCTCCCTTTCCTTTTTTCTTTTAGAAAATTAGAATTGGTTGAAGTAGTTGAACTACCTCATTAGTTAAGTTAATTAAAAACTCAACCAAATTTTTAGTTAAGGGGGGAAACGTAATAAATCATAATAAGGGTTTTAAATAAATAATAACTAGTAGGTGGGACCCCTTGTGACTCCCTTTAGCTCTTAAAAAATCATAACATAACTAGTTAATTAAGCAAACCACCCCTCCTTGTGACTCCCATAATCACATTCATATTTGACAATTTATCTCAATGATATTTGCAATTATTTCCAAAATATATTACCAACATATCCAAAAAGAGTGCTATCTGAAAATCCGAAGTCAACTGTCGGCAACAATAAATACATAAAACTTAAAATCCATATTTTCCAGTTTGTGAGGCAATATTTCCCTTGTTGTTGTTATCCTCTTTTAATCCTTTTGAACCTGCCTTCGGCTATGTGGAGTCTTTAAGTTTCATCTCGCTAATCATATGAGAGCAATCGACCCTCCAATCCATGCAGGAGGATACAGATTTATCAGAATTATTTGAAGATGTGGAAGGGGAAGTAGCAGTTTTCTCTTTGATAGGGGCATAGTGGGCCTTGGTTTTCATCCTTTTATTTGAATAGCTCATTCATGTATTCATAATTGATTAGAAAATAGTTCCTTTAACAACCATACATGGAAAATCTTTCAAAATATGAAATATACTTTGGCTTAACAATATATCAGACCCATGCAATCTAATCCATACAAATTGTTTAACTATTGTCATTGAGCAGGGGGTGAACAAAGGTCTTGGGATATGTGAGGGGTTTGTATTGAGTGAAACATGATAAAATTAGGGGGGAAATAACATGGTTACTTCTCAACGACAACAAACAATCAACTGTAATGAAAACCAAATAAAATATCATTGTGATCCAACCAAGAACTGTGATTCCAAACTACTTTGATACATAATTCTCATTAACTGTAATTAAATTTTAAGAACAGAGAGTGAAAAATGAATGTGGGAAGGAGATGGGGTTGTAATTAGAGAAAAGAAAGAAAATGGTAGGGAAGATAGCAGATACTGTTCATAAAATTAATTAAGTAATCCATAAAATCATTCTATATCAATCGTAAAAGATCCAATACCAACCAAATGATCACTGTGACCCAAAAACTACTATTGTGTATAATTCAAAAAAAAATTGTGCCTTAACTTGCTCACTGTTTGCAATCATATCATTAACACAGTGTCATCAAAACAATACAATATGCAGTTCACAACAACGTGTATACGTTTTATTTCTTCCCAACTGTCCCAGTTAATATTTTAAAACAATCCCTAAATAAATAAATAGTCACTTATTTGCACTATGTTTAGTATCGACTCATCAACCACTTCCATCAATAATTAAATTGTAATAAGATCATCCTTCCAAAGCACCCATGCTTATCTATGTTAAGATGTATGATATTCATTAAACATACATAGTGGACATTCAAATACAATGATCCATCTTTAAATTGTGAAATCTTGTCTTGCCATTTAAAGACACAGACAACAATCACCATTTCAATTCATCTAACGTTGTGGGATACACAGACCACTTAACAAAATGCGATATCACTTCTTTGATTGACATGTCTAACTACTTGAATAAAACATCCACAATGCTAGGCTATCAATCCAATACAACAAGGCAACAACAGGATGCCTGATCTCATCTCATAAATTGATCAAATTAACAAAACCATATTGCTTAAAAATCCATGACCCTTTTTGATGGCACAATCAAATAACATCCATAACATATACAGTGGGTGACCATGATTACCACGATTTCAATACTCCAATTCGACAATTTAAAACACACAGTCACAAAAATTATTAACTCAACCTATCATGTTGTAGGAATTCCACACATACCCACACATCACGCACGAAACATTGATGTGATTTAATCAATTAAAACTATTGCTTGGTCAATAATTCAATAACCACAATGTAAGAGACAACGACTATGCATTTAATCCAATTCTCCAATTTACCAAATTACCATGTCGAGTTTATCAATTTGATTGTCATCATAACCAATGTAGTGACTAAATACCAAAACCAACACCACTGTCAACATAAACAACATATACAAGCCAAAACTTGAACACTATCGACAATACACCAACAACTCACAACAACCAACAATATACCCAATAGGCCATAATAGTTCCCTCTATCAAAACACAACTTGAGAAATAAAGGGTTTTCTCTATGGACCAACACAGGGAGACTGGAGTTGACTCCCCTCATCAGGTGAGATCCCTGAGACCAACGGTGCACACACAGGGTACACCACCAATAAATTTGCAGAGAGGGTGACAGTTCACGAGGTAGGAGAGACTATGAACAGAGGAGAAAAACTTCATTCTGGTCCTATAACAACACTTATAAAACATAGGGTATAACGCTCATGGATCCCCCAATCAACCCTAGAATGTTGAGATAAAACAGAGTCGATAATAAGCAATATAACTCACTGTGCAACCATCAATAGCATGAGAAAACCCATACCCAAGTGAAATAACACACAGTGACGCAAAGCGTTTCAAACCCAACAAACCCCACAACAACAAATGACTGGGTATGGTGATACGAATGCATGGAGATGGCCAGCCATTTCATACCAAATGAAACCCTCCAACTAAAACCAACAAGGATGACATAGAGTCTTTATGGCTACTAAGACTCAGAACGGCCAAATACACTACAACTTCAAACATTACTGCCATGAAAAAAACACACCAACCATTCACTCTAGAAAAATATCACAAATTTACACAGTTTGCAGAATTAAGGAAAGCACAGACCCATACATCCCGAGCCAATGTCTATTTCATAACCAGAGCAGACCCATGGATGACGAAATGACATACCTGTAACCAGGAGCACCTTAAAACATGAGCTTGGCCGAGCGATTCTTCTTCTGCTTGAAAGTCGAAGCTCAACGAACATAATTGACAATATCCAGCTAGGGTGACGGCTAGGGGGAGGGGTATGGAGTGACTTGCAGTAAATGCACGTCACTTCCAATCTCCATTCATTCAATTCATTTAGTACATGCCAGCCCACTGTTCATTCAATTAAACCATGTCTCAAAACCAACATCCAAAATGCGCCACCTTATGTTACATTAACATTTTCCAATCACACCATAATGCGCATCCCATGTTTTTCCATATAATCCAATAAATCATGTGGCCACTAACCCTGTTAGCAAAAATCCATTTAACTTCAAATGCATAGTGTAGCATCATATAACATAATAACGTAGTTCCTCTCATTTGACTTTATTCATATTGCCCATTTCTTTTCAATTTCTCTTTTGTTGTTACTAACATGTATCTTTTGCAGGTGTTGCAAGTAATAAACTAAGGAGTAATATCAAGGGTAATAATAGATGTCATAAGCCTTTGTGACATCCAAGCTTAGAGAAAGAGAACAAACATGCATTATCCATCATCCATTTGTTGCAAATAGAACCAACATTGATCATCAATCATGCTCAAACATGTAAGAAGTGTTTAACAACAATAAAGCATCAATGAGAACTATATATGATCTCCAAATATACAAGGAGGTCCTATCTACTAGTATTATATATCTTGTCAACTTATAATAATAGGCTTTATCAATACTTTGTGGGCAAAAACTTTGTTGTGATTTTAATTGTCAACAGTTTTGGGAAGTCCATAGTTGTATGACAGGAAGGCCATTTTCTATAGGAAACAAAACAAGTATCATGTTTTCAAGGATGGAATTAAGTTCATTGTGAGAGATCATTGGATGAAGACGAATTTGATAGTTGTCACTATAGGACACAATATACTTAATGCTAGTATCCATGATCCATATTTATAGCCTACGGTTGAAATAAGAATAGGTCCCTTGGTTGATGTTGTTCATGTTAATAAGGGCATATATGTTGATGGTCCGGTCTCTTTCGCATATGTATATTTAGTTTTGTTGTTTATTTTATTACTAATCAGTGGATTATGGTTGTCTACTGCAACAATGAATGGCAGAGTTTGTGAATTAATGGGAATGGTTAACTTGGTCAACAATGTTGTTTTAGTATTCATTATGGTTGTCATGATTCAGGTGTTCGTTATCCAAGAATGAAAAATCGATGATACTGGACAAGTGATGCGAAAGAATTATCACTTCATTTCTTAATAATCCATACTTTTGGAGGTACAAAAGTTCTTCAGTGGGGAGTTTTGATCCAGGAGGATCTAAGGAATGCTCATATAGGTATAGGATGATTTATAACATTCATAGAGGTCCCAGGGGGCCCATAGAAGCTCAAAATTTGACCATCTCAAATGATCAATAAAACAACATCATTCCATAGAGATCGTCGTTATCTTTCTAATGATGCAAAAACCACCTCAAATGGAGCTCATATGCAAAAGTTATAAGTGGTCAAAGTTCAAGTCAAAGGATGACATTAGCATGGTACAAGATGATGTCAGCAAGGTGACACATGGCCATACAATATGTGATGTTGAATATTAGTTGGAAGCTGAGTGGGAAAAATGTACATCCAAGTGATCCAATTGTATTGTGACATGTGGGAAGGTCATCCAATGACAGGGATGGAACCTGTGACCTCCATAACCTCCCAAGGCTTAAAAAACTCTCCATTACCATCGCACCATCACTTGTGACTTAACCCAACTATGACACGAGTTATATTTGAATTTATGCAATCATTCATTCGGTGGGGAAAAGGGGCATAGGACTAGCCCCAACCCCTGGTCCATATACAAAACCACATGAATGAGTTATAACCGCGGAGGGGGGCTAATGAATATGTGATGGGTTTAAATATATACCATATATATATTGAATGTAACAACCATCGTAACCATATGTATACTATATATAGTTTATATAACCATACGTAAGAAAAAAAAAATATGTGCTATGGAGAGGGATTGAACCCAGAACCTCTGTGTTATATCCTATAGTTCTTAACCAACATGTGATAGTTACCACATATTACAGGATTCCTACCAAACTAGTATTAAGTTGCAATTTGGTGCAGACGGGGGGTTAGACCCGCACCCTATATATTGGGCATGGATCCCAATGCTTAACACATCCTGAGGTTTGCACACATTCTAATGTGAATGGATTTATATGAAGCCATGAATCTTAAGGCAAAGTACAATACATATTTGTCTTGAAGTGCGTGCAAGAGATTACCTAAGTTTTGGCATTGTCTTGTTTTGCATGCCATAAGGCACTTTGTCCTTTGTCTGAATGTAGGAAATTTAATACTTGTTGGATTTGTTTGTCCACAAGGATCATGAATTTGAATTTTGTTTTACGGTCAAAGGTCATTTATAAAAATATTATCTCATTTTGTCATGTATGAGACTCATAGTCTCGTTATACGTGTAAAAAGGGATTTCTCAACATATATTCAGAATTTGGTCGGCTTGATAGTCAAATTTCTGATAATTTCACAAGGATTTCAATGGTGAATTCATTTGTTTTTGTTTTGATTAGTGTATTTAAATAGAATCCATTAAATTGGATTTTTGCAAGCTAATCCAGATGGATATTGGTGGCAACCCACATATTCCAACTAGCTCCTCTTGACAGTTTTTAATTTAGCAGGTTCTTTTGTAATTATTTGTAAATGTGGGTTCTACACTTCTGGGGTTGTCTGAAGCCCTACACAGCTTCTAGGTGGATATTGGTGGCCACCCACCTAATCCAACTGTCTTATCTTGGAAGTTTTCATGTCAGTACATCTTTTTGTACTTCCAGATTTGTTTTGGGCCATAAACAATGTTTTTTTGGCTTGCCACATTCAAATTGTAGTAAAAGTTAGAGTTTGAAAACATAATGTGTAGTTCTCAAAAATACCTTTCCAACAGGCTATCACGTGCCTAAAATAGAGTTCATATGAAAATTTTATGACCCTGGGAAGTTGAGGTACTAACTTACCCATCGAGACCCACATAACTTTTGGTGTTTCATATCCTCGGGTTAGGTTTTTGGATGTATAGGGTTTTGGAATTATTGAGTAATGTTAAAAAGGAATTTGGAGCCTCATTGTAATCATTCTTCTCAGACGGATGAACGTTGTAGCCACATATCTTCTCAGAGATAGCTACCACCATTCGAGCAAGTTGTTTTCAGTTCTACAGTTTTACAGTTTTAGCCTGTTTTATTTTTTTAATAGAAGTTATTGTTCAATAGATATCTATTGTTGTTCTTCGTATCTCTATGTTATTGTATTCAATTTGTTATTCATTTTTTTCTGCTAATAAATCCATATCAGTGGTATCAGAGAAGTCTTCTCTTCATTTATTTTTCTTCGTGCATGTCCCCGACAAGATCTGGGTACAAGAAGTTGGGACTCAAACTATTTGAGCCTTTGCAAGATTAGTCGCATCGATCCTGACAAAAACCCATGGGGGATGAGAATAAATATGATGGATTAAGAGATCATTTTAAAATGTTTCTCGAGGAAATCCTTGTGCGACAAAGGAATGAAATGATGGACAAATTTGTGCAGATCCTTCGATGGCTGCCCCAGGAGACACATATTCATCAAGCGACCATGCAACCCCTTTCACAGTAAAAGTAAATTTTTATTTTCCATTATTTTAAGGATTGATAGATGCATATGTTGTAGATAAATGGTTGAATCTTCTCGAAGGGTACTTTTCGGTCCACAATTTTTCCGATAGGGAAAATATTACTTTTGCACTCCTCAAGATCGTCCCCCATGTTAAGGATTGGTGGGATACTTACTTTGAGCAAAGGTCCATAGAGGAATCTGCAATATTTGCGGTATTCTTCACATGGGATTCCTTTAGGGATGCCATTTAAGAACAATACTACCATTTTGGAGGCTATGAGGACCAATACAAAATATGGACCACGCTGCGTCAGGAAAGGGACCAGACAGTACTAGATTTCAACAATATTTTCCATACCATGGGCACCAAATTAGGTATCAAAGACTCTAAACAACATCTGGTTCTCAAATACCACGACTATTTGCATATATACATTTAAACATAAATGGAGTTTCTAGACATCACATCATTAGGTGTGTCTTATAGATATCCTGTCAAGATCGAGCAAAAATTGAAGCAAAAGAGATGCGAGTTTGGATATGCAATCTCCTCATAGCTGAAGTAGGGAAAAGGCAGCCCCAACCCACAAAATAAGGGACAAAGAAAATATGGCCACTCTCAGGAAAAACAGTCTAAGACGCAATGCAAGAATGGAAATACAAAGTCAAAGAATGACATGGGAAAGTGGTGCGAATACCATAAAATCCCTTGGCACAATGTCGAAGAATGTCTCTCCAAGTAGTCACTGGTGGTCGAGATGAAATATTCATAGTCAGAGGCAGATTCTGACTCCGAATAAAATCCAGAATGAGGGAAGTGGATTATCGATGTTGAACCTATCTCCACTGTCTCTACCACCAATTTACATCCAAGCAAACCAAAAGAACCAGAGGAAGGGGAATGCCTTTTTCACTCACAGATGTGGGTAAAGTGGGCTTCGCTTCATTTCATTGTGGATAGCGGCAGTCAGAATAACTTGATCTCAGTAAAGGTTGTGAAGCTGTTGGACCTACCAGTGACATCACACTGAAAACCCTACACCATCAGTTGGCTTCACCAAGGAAGAGATCTTTACGTCATCTAATAGTGTCATCTTCCCTATGACATCAATCCATTCAAAGACAAGGTATTTTGTGATATTTCTCCCCTTGAAGTTTTTGATGTTATTTTAGGACAACCATATTTTTGGAAACGACATGGTGTGTATGAGTCTAGTCCCCACAGTGTTATTATTACTTTAGGTAGACAATTGTACAGGATACCAGAGGTAGCACCGCCTACCTCTATTTCTCTAATCTCTGCTACGAAATGCAGTAAGGTCATTTCAGAGACTGGGAAGTTCATCTTCTTTGTGATTCATGTTCATAATAATTAGAAGGTATTCTCCACATCTGTGGCCTATACAAAAAGCCTCTCTTTGTAGCAGAAGTAAGTGGACATGATCATGGAAGAGTATAAATACATCTTCTCCTCACCCACTAGGGTATCAATGCACTACCAAGTCAAGCATCCAATTGATCTAACCCCCGATGCACCTCTTCCTAATCAACCAGTAGATCATCAATCATTGATGGAAAATGACAAAATCAAGCATAAGATCTAAGAGCTACTTCAAAAGGGGCACATCAAACCCAACTCCCCCCCTTGTGAAAGTCTGATTATACTGGTGTAGAAGAAATATGGGACCAGGCAGATCCTGCATTGATTACATAGGATTAAAAAAAATCACAGTTAGGAACCAGTATCTAATTCCCCAAATTGATGACCTTCTTGACCAACTCAAGGGCGAAAAGTTCTTAAATAATATTGACCTAAATTATGGATACCACCAGGTTCCCATCGAACCGATTGATGTGTAGAAGACAACATTTAAATCTAAAGAAGGTATCTTTGAATGGTTGGCCATGCCTTTTGGCTTAAACAATGCACCAACCACTTTCATGAGGTTGATGGATGATGTGTTGAGACCCTTCACCAACTCTTTTTTGGTGGTATATTTGGATGACATCCTCATCTTCAACAAAAATTGAGAGGAGCAAATGCAACATATTCAACAGGTTTTGAGCACTCTGTGGCAGCACAAGCTATATGCCAACTTGGAAAAATGCTCCTTTGGCATAAACAGGGTCCAATACTTGGGCTACATTACTGATGATCATGGGGTACATGTGGATCCAGCTAAGATCCAAGTCATTCATTATTGTCCCTCCCTAACCACACTAACCTATCTTTGAATCTTCTTCAGACTTGCCAACTTCTATCAACAGTACATGTTGGGATTATCCCATATTGCATGTGTTGAGTTAGGTTGGTTGTCATTGATGTCAACCCTTGAAGAAAGCCCGGTAGCACAAAGGTTTGGGTAAAGGAATCAAGTTTGTGTTATGTAAATATGACTCATTATTTTCTTGTCATGGTTGATAATAAGTAGAAATGTATGAACTCCAAAGTGGTCCCCTTATGGTGAAATCCCTCATGGGAAGACGCTTTGTGGATTGCGTTATCCTAGAAGTATGGTTAGAGAACCCATGATTATTTGTGGAATAATGATATTAAGGTCAGTGAATTTTTCAGTGAAACTATCCTATATAGATAGTGATTTTCATTCCATTTCTAGTGGTATGTGGAATGTCACATAACTCCTCACGGTTACAGAGTTATGGCCATGAGAAGTTGGAGAACCCAGGTTTAGGTAATGGACCAAAGATTGTTTGATGGATAATGGTATGCATTTTGATATATTTGAAGGTAATACTATTATATATGGATAGTACATGTCATTCCATTTCTTGTGTTATGTGGAATGTCACATAACTCCTCATGGTTTGAGAGTTACAGCCTTATGAAGTTGGAGGACCCTCATATCTCATCTAGAAGCCCCTAAAGGTTAAAGTAGTCAAAGTGGTTTAACAAATTTTAGAAGGTAAATAATAAAGTGAAGTGATGAGTGTACTATAATTCAAAGTGAATAAAAATTACTTATTTAAATAATAAATTTAATGGAGAAATCAGAAGTGGGTTAACCCTAAAATAAGGAAAGTGGGCAAAGTGACCTAGAAGATGTTTTTAAGGGAGCTACTTGGAGAGTATAAATAAGAGACAAGACTCTCTAATTTTAGATCACACTTGAGAATATTGAATATCTATAGGTTTATGAGGTAACCAAAGGATATATAAGACGAATTTCAGAGGGAAGGTGAAGAAAAGGAGGCTGGAATTCAAGGGAGGATAAATTCTTTTGATGATGCTTTCTAAGGTATGTTATTTACAGGTCATCTCACCATTTTCGCAATAATTCTTTTTTTAGAATGATTCAGACCGTGAAATTTCTATGCCATTGAGGAAACATATACAATTATCCATGGTAAAAAAATTCTACTTGCGGGTCATTGTATTTTTGGATTTACACTCCGTGGAAAATAGGGTTTGTGGCTAGTCCTGAAACTAGTCTAAAACAGGTGTTTCGGGTAAAAACTTCATAAATTCTTCATAAATGATAAAAATTAAGTAGGAAAAAAAGTGTTGGTTAGATTACAGTCTTTAGTATTATTTGTAATAGTTTCATATCAATTCAAGAAACATTTTGTGCGGGGAATGCTCTACAAGGTCGCTCTCTAGAATAAGCCAGAATTCAACAAGGTATATCATTTTTCCTATAACTCCTTTTCTGAGAGGTTCCAAGTCATGACACCAGGAGAAATTGTATAAAACACACTGAATAATATTGTGTGTTAGTTACAGATATTTATTCATTACAGGTACAAAGTTATTATTATTTCAAGTTAGGGTTGTTGACTAATCCAAAACTAGTCATGTGAGACTAAAGAAAAATTTGAAGGAAGGTTTTCAGGTATGTGATCACATACACTAGGTCTATTACATATTTACAAATCATATTTGGATGATGAAACTGATGAGGTCTTTTGGTTAAGGTACATGTTGGGTACATGGTTGAGACAAGTAGTTGATGA
>JASDQU010244918.1:59742-76863 GCA_032191745.1 Picea mariana
TCCATGATCTCCCCTTTTAAACCATCTATCTTAGTATCCAACTTAGCTTCCATTGAATCCATCTTAGTATTCAACTTAGCTTCCATTGAATCCATCTTAGTATCCAACTTAGCTTCCATTGAATCCATCTTATTTTGTAGTTCATTTATGTCCCTACACATTTCTTCACCTTCATCAAGAGTCCAAGTAAGATTTTCTAGAGGCTTATTTGGTGTAGAAGTTCCCTTTTTCGGTGGGATGTTGGCCAAGTATCACTTTTGAACCTTGATTTTGAGGTGGTTCTGCTAGACAATATTTCTTCTGTTGTATCTCCCAAGTTTCAGCCCTTCTGGGTATGAAACTTTCTTTTATGTATTTCTATGATATTTCTTCTCTGCAATGCCACAAGTCTGATCAAAATTGGATGTGGAAAATGGAATTTACGGTAACTTCCCCACAACTTGCCAATTTTTGTCCTTTCCAAGAGATCCCACTTGTATAGTGTGCCCCGTACAAAATAATTGACATAAAATTCTAAAACTCACACCAGCAATACTGCAGACTGTCCACAATCCAATGCAACCAGTCCCATGCAATTTGGATACTCTAGGAAGAAGTTATGATTGTTTTACCTGGAACACCTTCTTGAGACTAGTCAATAGGACTAGTTAGATACCCTGTCTTACACAGGGTGTATCTACAAATTTAAGATGACCCAGAAGCTTAAATTTTTACCACAGATACCTTACTAATTATGTAAATAGAATCTAGAGCTCAAGGTCTGAAACGTTACATAAAATTGTTTATAGCGAAAATTCCGCAATGACTCATTTCAGGACAATTCTAGAACCCTATCTTGTAAAGGTTGTATCTCCGAAAGTATAATGCCTCAGGAGATGAATTTTGAACCAAATGTACCTTGATCCATCTACTAAATATCATCCAAGCCGTTCCTTCTGAAACATTGTAGAAAACAAGTTATAGCGAAAATTCCAAGGTGTCTCAGATGTAGCAGTGAAACCCCAAGACCTTGAGCTCTAATACCATATGTTAAGAACCAAATATCAATATAGCATAGAAAATCCTCAAAAAAAGTACTCAACACCTTGAAAAAGAGATAATTTTAGATAATAAGCCTCTTTGAGGGGGAAACCTCCTTTTACCCCACTTAAATGTTTAAGTACAAGATGATTCAAAATGAAAATGTCTCCTTGGTATATATAGGAGACTAGGAGGTATAATTACAACTAATGGCCTAAAGCCAACATAAATAAAATAAAATTACTAATATAATATGCCCCAATCAAGGGGTAATGAGCCAATATTATCACTTAACATGCCACTTTTCAAACGTTCGAGTGCTTTGAAATATTATAGAATAATGAACTGGAGACCCTCCTTTTATACGTGTTTTTCCATATCGGGGATTGGAGAAAATAGTTTTGGGTAGATTGATTTTTGCTTCGATGTGCCTTTGAGGGTACCACATGTCCATGAATGAAACCATGGTAGTTTCCCTGGCCAAACTTCAAAAAAATTTCCTTCATGCTACTTCAATGCTTGATATGTGTCTTGGTTGTCGATCTGGGCTACTCCAAGATCTACGATCTGTCGGGTCCCATCAACTTTCGATATTGGAGATTGGAGAAAACAGTTTTGGGTAGACCGTGTTTCGCCTCGATGTACCTTTGAGGGCTCCATGCATCCACGAATGAAACCACGGTAGTTTCCCTAACCCTCCTTCGAAAAATTATCTCTCACACTATTTTACCGCCTGATATGGGTCTGGGCTGTTGATCTGGTCCACTTCAAGATCTACAGTCTGTCGAGTCCTACCTTTCATGATTCCACTATATTTGTCCATATACTTCCATAAGTGACCTTATCCTCCAAATTATCATGCTTCCATAACGGTGTAGCTCTTCGCTAAATTTCAGAGACTTGGATCCTATCTGAAAAATTGATATGGCGATAACACTGGCTCCAATTGTGGATTCTATCCTCCCTGAGAGGTAGCAAAGAACTGTAGAATAAGTGCCTACCCATTGGGCTGTGGTTTATCTGTGCAATCTAAATCTGCTGGTCTTTATTCAAAAATTCAAAATCAACCCAACATAGCTCATGGCCTTCACCTCAGGCTTCAACTATGCTTCTTTTATTCCAATTTCTTTATGCGAAGAGAAAACATGAAAATGATTATGTACAATGAATGGTGTGGTGATGATTTTCAAATGATGTACTTCTTGAGGAACCTGCCATTCATAGGCCCTCCTCCAACGAGTTCTCCATTACTTTCCTGTAACAAATAGGCATTGCTACCATGGTAAGCTGCAATTTTGAACGGGCCAAGCCATAGGTGATAAAATTTCCCATGTTTTCCCTTATCTTTGTTTCTGGCATCCCATTTTAGTACCCTGTATCCTGGTTCAAAGTCATCCACCTTGGTATGTCTGTCGAAAGCCTCTTCGATATTGTCTTGGTGCAGCTAAGCATTATTGAAGGCCTTTTCCTCGGTTTGTTGTACACTGATCAACTCGTCATCTCTTCTCTAACTAGCGTTTGTTTCTGCCTCCTACTCCTATAAAATCTTCATTATTGGCAATTCCAATGCAGTAGGGAAAATATATTTTGTACCATAAACAATTTGGAAAGGATATGTGGCAATAGATATCTTTGGGGATATCCTGTCATCCCACAGTGCCTGGATGAGATTTTTGTGCCATGCCTTTTTATTCTCTTGTAGAAATTTTTTGATGATTCTGACTAAGATTTTATTCAAACACTCAGCCAATCCATTTCCTTTTGAGTAGTATGACGTGGAATGACCAAGGGTAATGTTGTAATAACTACAAAATTTCTCCAATTTCTTAGATTGAAAGTCGCTGCATTGTTTGTTATAATCTTAATCGGGCATCCGAATCTAGACATAATATTGTCTTCTAAGAATTGAATGATAACATCATCTATATCCTATCTAGTGGGAACTGCCTCAATACACTTAGTGAAATAATTTGTTGCAATCAAGATCCATTTGTGTTGAGCTGATGATTGTGGATGTATTTCCCCTATAAAATCCAGGCCCTACTGTCTGAAAGGAGCTTCCACTGAAATGGGTTTTAAAGGAAGAGACTACAATTTTCCTTTCCCATCGAAGATTTGACATTCATGGCACTTCAAAACATGTTTATAAACATCGGGAAAAATGCTATGTCAATAATTTCCAGCCCTCAGAATTTTATGCATAGCTATGTTCCAATAATGATGACCTCCATAGTCACCTTTATGGAACTCTTTGATGGTTTTCTTTGCTTCCTTTTCTATCAAACAGTTCAATAAAATCCCTCCTGGATCTTTCCAATATAGAAATTCATTTACTATAAAAAATATTGTTGCCTTCAATTTCAAGATTTTGGCTTTTGTCTTACTATATTTAGGAGGATCCTGCAAATTTTTCAGCACGAAGATGATATCTGCATACCATGTAGAGTCATTTTTGGGATATTTCTGGATTCGCCTTTTCTTCTTCTATTGTATTGTCTGGCAAGTCTGTAATGAATTTTATTCCCAAGAGTTCACAGTTCATTTGTGCCATAAAATTATCAAGCCTCTGTCCTTTGATCAGCTTCGTGGGTTTGATCTCAAGATCATATTCTAATAGTACTGCAATCCATTTTCCCCTCTTTCCTTCTAGGTTAGGCTGAGTCAAGATGTTCTTTACTGAGCTACTGGGCACATAAGCAGTGGTGTGGGAATGTAGAATGTAAACTCTGAATTCTTTCAAGGCTTTGACCAGGGCATATGCTTGTTTTTCCATTATGTCATATTTCAAAGGCATATCTCTTAATGCCTTGTTGTAGTATGCTATGGGATTCTCAAAATTCTGGTCATCTTTCTGGAGTAGCACACTTGCAATTGTGTGTTTTGAGGTAAAAAAGAATAGTATGAAATCCTTTTCAAAATTAGGACTTGCAAGTACTGGAGCTTTGGTCAATGCCACTTTGATGTCTTCAAAGGATTTTCTTGCTTCAGGAATCCACTTTATTTCATTTCCCTTTCTAAGCATGTTTGTGATGTGTTTTATGATTTCAACCAAATTTGGGATAAACCTTCTCAGAAAATTCACTTTTCCCAGGAAAGATTGTACCTCCTTTCTGCTTCTGGCTATGCCAATTTTCAATATCCCCTCAACTCTATTGGGGTCTACCTTTATCCCTTCTTTTGAAATGACATGACCCAACAACTTTCCTTCTTCCATGGAGAAATTTGACTTTTTATGATTCAAAGAGATCCCAAACTTCCTGCATTTTTGAAACGGCCTTATGGGATGTTTTAGGTGTTCTTCATCTGAGGCAGAATACACAGTGATGTCATCAAGGTAGATAACAATGAATTTGTCTTTTTCATCAGAAAAATCTATGTCCATAGCTCTTTGAAACATTTCCCCTGCATTCATAATCCCAAAATGAATCTTAGAATACATAAATGTACCCCGTGGTGTAGTAAATGACATATTTTCATGATTATCAAGGTGCACCATAATATGATTTTATCCTGAGAAGCCATCTAACATTGACATCTTCTGAGAACTCACTACTTTCTGTAAAATATGATCCATCTTATGCAATGGGTAATGATCCTTTAGAGATACTTTGTTCAGATTCATGAAATCCACACACAACCTGATTTCTCCGCTCTTTTTTCCGAACTGGCACCAGTTTTGTCACCCATTTGGAAAACCTCAGGGACACTATGATTTTGGCTTTAAACAATTTCTTTACTTATTTTTCTATCAATGGTAATAGTAGAGGGTTTATCCTTCTTAATTTCTCTTTGAATGGCTTGTGATCTTCTTTGATTGGGATGACATGTTGGATTATACTGGTATCATAAACTTTCAGCTCATCATAACTCCAAGCACAAGCATTAGGGAATTCTTTCGTTAATTTGACATACCTCTCTTTGACTTCAGGGCTCAGTTGTCTAGACAACTTCATGATGTTTGGATCTTATGGAGTGCCAATATTGCATTCTTCCACATCCCCTTCATTTACTGTGATCTTCGGACTTCTTGCCACATCATTGTTATCAAAATGTTTTTCCAACAGGACATACCTTTGGGGGTGATTTTACACTTTAGTTGAACGATATCTCTACCAGCAATCTGATTGTCAAAATATATTTATTTTGTGAAAGCAATTGCATCCACCTCATCGTCACAGTATTTGCCATCAATGTTTAAATTATCGAACTCATTCTCCATTTTGAGGAAACTTTCTATCTGTTTTTCATCCTCAAAAAATTGTCGATGCTTCATATTATCTAGTACTACTGGCCTATACTTGACCTCAACCTTGTATCTTTTTTCAGGGAAAATCGGAACTCTAGAAACTACTATTGAAGTAGCTAAGGCTTCAACAAATTGATTCTTTTATCTTGGAATTGTTGAAAGATTACATTCTGGAAACTTCTCGAGGAGGTCTAGTACCATATTTCTATAAGATCTCAATTTGGGTTGTTTTGCTTGGTATATGCCTTTGATTTGATTTATAATTAGCTCAGAGTATCCATGTACAAAAATTTGTTTGGCATCCAATTCTTCCAAAACTTTCAATCACCATATCAATGCTTCACATTCAACCATGTTATTTGTGCATTCAAACACAAGCTTATAAGAACATAATTTGGAGTATCCTTTGGGATGATTGATCCATACACCAGCTCCAACTCCTTCTCTGCATGAAACCCCGTCAAAATTCATTTTCCATATATGATCCTCTGCATCATCTTGTTGTTCTAAAAATTCTTCTATCTACTAGTCAAGCTTGTCTTTGTCAGCCATAATGATTTATGTTTCCTCTTCTTCGGAGCACAGGTTATTGAAGAAAATAAAAGACCCCAATTCAGTTTCCACTGAATGTATAGGATGATTGTTAGGCTATGATTTGTTGCTGACCATGTATTTAATTAAACCCTCTCTACAAAATCTTCTCTCTTGACCAAAGATAAGAATAGTGGCATATGACATGTCTATCTGGAGGGTTCCTTTTAATTTTGCAACCCATGACCTGGAAAACAACATACCAAATTTTGGAGGGATACCAGCGACCACTACGTCCATCACCATATTCTTTGCGGGGATTTGTGCCAAAGAACACCACCAGATCCTTGATCAGGCCAAGGCATTTCACCTTTCTTGAATCTAAAGGGAATAGATCTTTATAAGGTCTTGTCACATCGAGACCCAATTGTTCCATGACCACTTTGGGCATCAGGTTGTGATATGCTCTTGAATCCAAAATGGCATTGTGCAGAGTCATGTCATGGATTTTCAAACTGACATAAAAAGGAGGCACTTCTTCATTTTCATGGCTTTCTTCTACTCTTGGTCCAAATAAGATGGTTGGGTGGCCATCTTGTACGTTAAGGGTATCATAGGTTTGCCCCATCTTAAGCATCTTGATGATCTAATTTATGTACTCGCTATTCTTGATTAATTCATTAAATGTTACATAAATTTTGATCTTAGCCATATCACTTTCAAAATTAAAAGAGGATGAAGTCTTCTCTACCTCTTTGGTGACCGTTTCTTTCCTTGCTTCTAATAATTTCTGTTGGGGTTATTCTTTCTGTTTTCCCTTTTCCATAGTATCCTTTGCAACAGAATCCTTCCTAGTAGAGTCCTTTGCAGTTGAATATTTTTTGGGCTGACTTGCAGAAGGTATGTTACCCTGAGCTTCTTTGGTGGGATTTCATTTTGGAGGGTTTGGGGGTACCTTTTGATTTCAAAGGTTATATTGTTTTTGGAATTGCATGATGGATTTTTGCAATCCTGTCTCATAATCTTACCTTTATACTAATACCCTTTCCTCTTCATCTTGTAGAAAGATCTCACTTGCATCCATGAACTGATCGTGTTCTTCTTTAGTCAAAAACACTTTTGTTTCTTTATCATCATAGCAGTTCATGTTGTCTTCAAAATATCCATAGTAAAATTTATATATATAATTATTTTGAAACAAAGGCCTTATTTGTTGATCTCCTTGATTTCCTTGATTTCCTTGATTTGCCTGATCTACTCGATTTTCTTGGTTCCCTTGATTCCTTTGCTCCCTTTGTCTAATATGTGGAATTGCTGGTCTCCTTGGATTTTTGGGTGGACCATCATCCTGTTCTATGGGGTTAGATATGTTTCCCAGAGCCATTCTTTCCATCATTTTTTCCATGTGTCTCATCATTGCCTCAAACCTTTCCTCTAATGTTTGTGATGTTGAAGGCTATGATTTATCCTGAGTTATGTTTGTGTCCCTTCCAAAGTTATTTTTCATCTTCCCTAAAGCCATTAGGTTCACTTTGACCTCTATGGAATCGGTCATTATATCATCCAATGTGGAAAATATTTGTTCTCTTAATACTAAATCAAAGTCACTTTCAAAAGAATCAGTATATCTGAGTTGAGCAACTTTAAGGGGGGGTTTTACCTTAGTAGGAATTGCATTATATACCTTGATGAATCTGGCTGAAAAATCCTGTAATGTTTCATCGGGTGATCTCTTCATGTTGTTGTACTAGGTCAACAACTGAAGGGCATTTTTCTTATCCCCCCATTTTTCAAGGAATATTGTCTCAAAAGATTCAAAATTTGCGATAATGGCTGATGGAAGGGCTCTGAACCACTTCCTCACTTCTCCTGCAAGACTTTGTGTAAATCGCCTCATCTTCACATATTCAAAGTCCACCTCTTCCAAGTCTATGAAATCATTAAACCAGTCTAGATGCTTCTGAGTTGATATGTTACCTTCAACTCATATAGTTTGATCCTTAGGTTGTAATCTTGAGGCAAATCATGTAATTGAGCAGGCAGTACGAGGGGAGAAAATATGGCTACCATAGCTGTTGTGAGGTGTCGGAGTGGCTATTGGTTCTGAGTAGGGATCACTAAAGTCCTAGAAGATGTGACTAGAATCAAACATTTGAATATCTTTTTGTCAAAGATGGTCTCACTTAAACAAGATTCAGACTTAGTTTTGAATAGGATTTGCTCAAATTTTACGTCAAACTCGAGGTCTTCAATGCTAGTCACTCTGTCCTTGGGAAAATATAGATATCAATCTGGACACAACACTAGGGTCACTAGATTTTATTTTCTTTTATGTACAATCTTTTCAGGTTCAGACATGGGGATTGCAGCTTCTGGGTATGGGTTGCTCTAGGTGTGGATTTTCTTAGGAGCCATGATTTCTATCTCACACGGTGTGGTGAAACTAGTCTTTGAGTAATGGAGTCGCCAGGGTAAAAATAATATCATCCAATAAGGTATTTTATCCACTGTCACCCTCAGGGATCAAACTAAATCTTTAAGTCGTTTTTCGCAGGGAAGATTTTTCAATTTCATCGTCGGCAACGGCGCGAGAATGTTAACACTCTATAAATTTTGTCTGGCTGATAGACAAACACTAGAGGTAACTGTTTCAACCTAATTTAGAGCTGAAGAACTAGCCTTCTCAACTCAGATAGGGCTCTCTTGTGTCACTTGATATCTCTTTAGCAATCGATGGCTAGATTTGGTTTGTTTTGGGGGGTTTTAATAAAGTTGTTGGCAAAGAAGGGGAGGAACACTTAGGTATATGGAGTCAAAATTCTTAAAGTGAATGAAAACAATGACCAACCGGTAGAACTCTCCATAAGATAAGGTTAAATGAGTTAATGAATCTGAGTTACATTTGAATTTAAGTAGAATGTAGGAAGATATAGAAAACAAATAACTGCATCAGAGCATTATGGAAATGAATTCTGAATTAGCTAAGAAGAAACATAGACAGTTTAAATTTATTAAGCCAAGAGTGTCACAAGACAAATTATCGGCCTTTAACTCTCCAATTTAAACAGAAGAAAATGTAAGTGGAATAAAATATCATAGGAAATACATACAATGAAGGAAGACAAAATGCATATCACCACCATTAGAATCTTTTCATAGAGACTTCAAAAGTTTCTGCATATATATTCAATTCAGCTTCAAAAAATCAGAATAGAGTTTGAAACAACCAAAAGGTGCTCTTGCACTTCTGCCAACATTAATTCATTCAAATTCCCTAGTATTTATACAATTCGATTACAATGGTGTTGGCAGCAATAATGTATTTTCTATTTTTTACAAGCTACCTACACAGGGTCTTTAAATTCTCATTACTCGTCACAACCATTCTCACTAAACGAAACTTGTCACTTGTCAGTTTCTACATATCTTCCTTTCGATTTTTTTTTTCATGACTGTAAGCATGAAAACTCACAGCTGGAATTGATACTTTGTTTTGATTTTTGGAAAACTGTTCATATGGCCTTTTATCGAATTGTCGCATTTTGCTATGAACATGATTATTTGCCTAGTTTATAACTCCGCGGTCTTAAACATGCCTTGGTTACATAAGTAAAAAACCTCCCACTCTCAATATCCGATTAATATCAATGGGGTTTTGATTCATAAATTTTTTTAATGGTTCAATGTTTATTTGATACATTAATCTTTGTGATCAAGTCGTGGGTATGCATACTATTGTTTTCAACTGTTCTGATCCTTATGCATACCAATATGCCAAGTTGTTATTTTATGTACAACGTGATGTTATTAATCTATATGGCCTCGGTCTTCATGACCTCTTTCCCACGCACGGTGATTAACACTCCTACCTACCATTTTGAACTGTCTTTGCATTGCATTGAGGAAACTCGAGAGTATGGCTTTGTGTTTTTTCTATCGAAACCTACCTCCAATTTCTATGTCGATTCCCTGCTGTTAGCCATGGATCCTATGGTGAGGATTGAACCCAATGGCATCCAGACCTTGTTATCGTTTGACAATGCCAGAGATGACTTAGAAAGGAACGACTGGCGTGTGTTTATTAAAAAGTTTGAGGGTTTTAATCTAAGAGTTGCCCAAGAATTTGTGTTGACATTCGATGGTTGCAGAGAAAAAGTAGGAGATGTGCAGCTTGAGGTAAATGAAGATTTTATAAGCCAAGCCACAAATTTACCAGCTGTGGGGCAAAAGTGGTTCAAGAACGCAAAGGTTGAAGAGGTTCCCTGGTCATTGTTGTTCACCTCACAGAGAATTACCAGCTGCAACTGAGGTATGCCTGTCTCAAATTTAAAACCTAGATGGCACGATCTGTTAGCTATTTTGAAATAGTTCATTACCTGTGAGGGAAGATTTGGGTTGGTTTTCTTGTACCACTTGCGATTGCTTATGATATTTATCAATTTCCCCCTAAACATGCCCTATTTCCTCCTTCGAAGTCTATGCAAGATGGGAAAGCGGTTCAAAAGGCAAAAATATGATGCTAGTTTATTCCATCATGGTTTAANTGAAACCTACCATCCCTCCTCCTTCACTAATGCCCTATGATCCTATCTCTAATTTGGAACCCTCGACCTACCCTGATTCTACCCAACCCAACACTCAACCGGATTCGTATCCTAAAGGTTGTGTTAAGATTGTTAAAAAATCCACAAGGAAAAAGTTTAAAGGCAGTGTTGTTGTCAATTATAAGAGTAAAAGAGCCACTCATTGGGTTTCACGGTGTGCTCAAAATAAACCTAAGCCTCGTGAAGACAAAAACACCATTGTGGTAAGTGAAGATTTAGATTCGGAGATTGAAATATTCCTGGCCGAAGAGTATCCATATTCATATGGACTTTTCTCTGACAGACCCTACGATTATGTTACTAACCTTCCACCGTGTCTAAAGGACAATCCTGATTTCCCTGGAATCAAACTTAGTAATGAACCTATAGGTCAAATGGATGATTCCCCACCTATTAATACTACCAATACACAGTCTCTACAGCCGCACTGTAATGAATGTTGATCCTGGATCGATAGGTATTACAAGGATGTACCTTTACTACAGTCTCAAATTAAAACTTTGGAAGACTAGGTGGATTCACTTACAAAGGAGAATAGTAGACTCCAATCCATAGCTCAAACCAAAGACAAACGCCAAAAAACCACAGGGTCTGTTGTTTTTAAGAACATGGAAGCAGCGATTGCAATAGTAAATTCAAAGATTGCTTGATTAGTTTGAATCCCTTAATTTGAGGTATGGTCCTTTTAAAAGTTTAGTATGATTCTGTCTTTCTCAATTTAGCATACACAATTTTTTTTCACAGATTACTTTTTAGTTTGTTTTGATTGATTGAATAAAATATGATTCTAGTTATAATTATAACTAGCTACAGAATCGTGAGATTATGTAGCTAGTTAGAAAAATTCGAATTACTTGTTTTGATAACTGAAAGTACATCTGAAATCTTTTTATTTTTATTTGTTTTCAGGAACCCATGCTTTCTAAGGAGATTTGAAGCATTGTTGGCATCTCTCAACCATATTATCTTTATGTTTTTAGTTAATAGATTAGGCTGTCAGTTTTTGGTATCAAATCTGGGAGGTTGCATCCCCCACATTTTTTGGAACAGATTGGATGTTATCAACAAGAAACGTTTTGTTCCTAGATCCTATATAAATATGTTGTTTTGTAAACTTGAAACCATCTCTGCCTGGGGCAAAAATTATGAATTTTTGATTTACAGACTTGAATAGAAGATGATATTTGCACAACTTTAGCTTCTCTATATCGTGTTTTTATTCAAGTTATGATCATTTCGATTTGTAATTAGATTGTGATTACTTTAGCTATCATTGTTTATTTCAGATTGGTATGATGAAATTTATATGATATCCATGTTTTATGTCCCATATTTAACATAAAGTAATTATTTTGTTCAAACTTGAGATTAAGAGATTCATCTTCTTTATCCATTGAACATTTATACACAAGTTTTCACAGCAGGATTTATGTCAATGTGGCCACTTGTGAAATTATAAGATTGTTGTTATTATATCTCTTATATGTTCTATCATTCGGATACAATCATTACTGCTTCACGTTTAGGAGAAGCATTCGTGAGATCTGTTGCGGGTTTGCCTCATCAGACATCGAGATTGGATGCTATACATAGGACAAATAGGAGATGCGATTACAGGTTAGTTTGTTAGTTTTATTTCACTAGTTTAATTAATATAGGAATTTCCTACAGTCTAAACACATTCTACTGTTTATTACCTCCGTTTTCAATTAGACAGTTTGTTACTTCATTTCTTGTTTATAAATATTATAAAAAAAGAAAAAAAGAAGAAGATCGAATGATAGCTTAACTGTTGTTTAATAAATCAATCCATATTCGATTTTTGTAGATTTAGATTAAAATTTTCATTTTGTAAATGTTATACATATATTAGAAATAAATCCATTTGTATATATTATACATACAATAAGTATATTTATGTTATAAACATTATTTAGTAAGCTGTAAATATATATTACATCTGTATATAATTTTCAGCGAGTTAAGTCATTTTATTTTCTTTAGTTTTGTTTTTCACTTTCTTTAGGACTAAACCCATCGAAGTGGATTAATCCAAACGGCTTAGGTTAATTAGACAACCTCGGACCAGATTCACTCCTCCAGTTGACGAGAGGTCAATTTCGCCCGTCAACAAATGGTTGAAACTGAAACGTTTCATCTTCTACAACTGATTATAATAATTTCAATTGACAGACTCGGTATATGAACCGATTTACAATGATTACACAAAAGACGTTTCAAAACTAGGAATGGATTTTTCTAACTACTTAGCTTCCTTTATGACATTTGGCTTATCCCGATCTTTTGTCAAACTTGTTGGTTTGGTGACATCTGGAGGTCACTTATTGGTTCCGGGAAAAATGCATTTCATCTTACCCAACCACAGGATTTCCTTCCACTATGAGTTAGAAGGAATATCTTCATCCATCATCTCCTTTATCAAAATATCCAGGTCAATGCACGTGGCGTAGGACATAGTCGGTAGGCCAATCTTCACTATTTTAAACTAATTCAAAATATCAAAGTCTGTGGCCAAATACTCTACTATACTAGGGACTTTCAGACTCTCCTCCATAGCTTCAAATTTGGAATGATCCATTCTACACTGAATGAGGAGATAATTGTAGTCTTCTTGATTGTATAATGAACCTTTGCCATCCCAAAAAGATGGGAGGCCCTTGATAAACAATTGTTCAAATGTATCCTTAAACTCCTGTATATTGGGCTCAATTTTCATAGCTTTGTTTTGAACTAATTTGAGCAAGTTGTTCTTGGCAATGATCCTCCTAGCCCAAATGATCAACACAGTTTTGTCCTTTACCCCAATAGTCTGAACATCAGCAGTGGGCACATAATTCAAAAAATCAATAGTGTTATGGGCCCATTACGAGGGTTTCTTGGCTAATGTTTCATTAACAATAGTACACCTGCTTTGGGACGTGGTAGCCATGATGTCTTTGTCATTTATAAAATTCAGATAAACCCTAAACTTAGCAACCTTTGCAACAATAGTATCCCAGATCAAATGTTTAGCTCCTTGTAACAATGTTTTACCTTTTAACCTCATTTTCAGCTTGCTCACTCTCTCTTGCAAATCTTGGTTTTCTCTTTGGAGTGGAGCCATCTTTTCATCTTTTATTTTCATCTCTTGTTTCAGATTTTCTAAGGCCTCCTTAAGGAGTTTGATTTCCCTTTTCTGTAAACTCACTTGGGACATAGCTTGAAATAATCCATCAGTGCTTGATCCATCTTATGTATTAGCAAGTAAAATGACAACCATATATGATGTCACTATGTGTCCCTGTAACCAATTGTCTTTCTCTTTTTCCAGCTGCAACACTTTAGCTTTGTAACTTAGTGATTATTGTCTGAATGTCTCTTTTTCTTGCTCTAGGGATGCTAGTTCTACTGTATGTGGATGCTATGTGGATGACATATTCATATTCTTCTTTAGGATTTGGATCATCTTATATTTCTCATCTAAAGAAGCCTTTATCCCTTGAGGGCCTTCAGATTCCAATATTTTGACCTGTGTCTGCCAGGATTTGCTGGATGCCTTTTCGTGTTTCAATTGCCCATCTAATTTTAGTGCATGTGTTGTCAATCTTCAAACTTTCAGACTCAAACTTAGGTAGTCTGAATATAGCATGTCACTGGCATTCCTGTGAAACTTTACTTTGTCAGGGGCACCAATATTCTCATAATTCATCTTGATTGTAGAAACTTTATCATCATCTGCTATTGCTATCCTAAACATCTTTCTTTCCACATCCCTGACTGAGAACAAGGAAGCGTTATGCTGGGATATTTTCTCTAGTTCGAGAAATAAGTCTCTTATTTCACTATTGGCCATACTTCCCTTTACAACATATTGGTTCATTAAGTCCTCTTTGGATTAATAGACTGCCCCAAGTGTCTTGCTAAATATATTTTTCTTGCTGCTAAAAACCCTTCAGTTGCTTTCACTTTGTGGCTTGCTTCCTGTACTAGCCTCTTCATTCTTGGCTGCACCTTCCACCATTTATATGCTCGTTTTCTTTTCAGGTTATTCTTCTTCCAGGTCCACCACTTGAGAGGATGGTGTAATTTTCATTTTCTTGAGAATATCTTGCTAACTACTGGCACCCAGTGCCTCTGAACTGCTCCTTTTATTATAAACACTCATTTTTGGAGCTTTGACAACTAGCCTAGGTGAAGGTTTCTGTATTGGGTTCTGCTGAGGGGTTGACTTTGTCTATTTTGTCTGATCATGTTGCAAAGTGACCTCCATATCTGCATAGGTTTCCATATTAGCCATCTTATCAAATCCTTCAACATGCTCATGCTCATAGGGGCCCTGTCTGCTCATCAATATTCTCTTTGATATGATCTGATGCAGATCATACTTCCTCCCTTGTAACTGCATAAACCTAAATTCACTGAGTTTGTATTGGATATGGGGTAAACAAGACTTATTCTTTACCAAAAAGGGCCCTACCATGAAAGGAAATTTCAAGTTAGATGCCTTGTGCACTTTCAGAAAATTCTCTGTCTCTGAAATTATCCTTTGTCCGATGAACTCTAAGGAAAAAATTATGGGATTCAGAAAGATCGGGAAAAGGTAAGGTCCCTCTGGATAGCCATATACCCAAATCACAGTATATTTTATGAACAACATCCAATCTCCCACCCTACTCTCTGTATTTAGTTGTAAAAATCTTTTCATTTCTTCCAGAACCTTTGGCAGGTCCATGCCGAAGATAAGACTGTGCGCCCTAGACATGATCTTATTGATGAAGATAAGCACAGTGATCCTTTTACCTTCAGTCGATATGAATGTGGTTTCAGGGAATTCGTTCTTGTTCGATTCCAGGAAAATTCTTAGCAAGTGCGTGTAGTATCTGAAGTGTCTCAATGAATTGAAATTTACCAGTTGTAGATGCATATTATCAGCTATGAACCTGTTGAAATTGATACAAACTGACTGACTAGACTCTGACATGAAAAAGGTTAATAGGAAACCCAACATGACTTCTACTACAAACTTGTCTTTATCCAACCCTAAAATTTGACTAAACAGGGAACAAGCCCACTGGACCTCAATAATCATAATGTTCACATTGATAGGTAACGACATAATTTCGGAATGGTGTTCAGGTTTGACAATGGTTTGCAGAAACATGATTTTTACTTAGGGGCATTCCCTATAGATTGTGATCATTTTCTCTTCCTCGAAGGGATCTGACACTATGGATAAAGACTTTGGTATACTGAGGGTGTGTCGAAGTGATGGACTATCTATTTCTCATAAAACCTCTGACCCTACCTTATTCAAAATGACCTTTTCTACCTATTTATATTGCTCCGCACACCAGCTTACGAACTTAGGGAAATGGAAAACTACTTCTACGACCTAAGGGGTAATTGAATCTTGGGCTGCTTCAAGGAAGAGTATCTGTTTTCCAACATTATCTAGCAAATTTGATTTGGACACAAAAATGGGTGAAACTGTAATTTTTGTGTCAAATACGTTAGAATCCCTGTCAATTAGGGCTTCTTCTTTAGAGGCGGATTCTTCCTCTTTCATAGACAAAATGACAGGGTTGGTTTCCATGATGAAAAATACCTATAATTCAGTTGAAGGTATGCAAAATGAGTTCACTATTGAGCTTTAATTTCGAATGGAGGGTTTGCGCCACTTTTCAAACGTTCGAGTGCTTTGAAATATTATAGAATAATGAACCTGGGACCCTCATTTTATACATGTTTTTCCATATCGGGGATTGGAGAAAATGGTTTTGGGTAGACCTCTTTTCGCCCCGAAGTGCCTCTGAGGGTGCCACGCGTCCACGAATGAAACCACAGTATTTTCCTCGACCTGCCTTCAAAATATTATCCTTCGTTATACTTCAATGCTCGATATGTATCTTGGTCATCGATCAAGGACGCCCCAAGATCTATGGTCCGTCGGGTCCCATCAACTTTCAATATCAGGGATTGGAGAAAATGGTTTTCAGTAGACTTCTTTTCTCCCCGATGTGCCTTTGAGGACGCCATGCTTCCAGGAATAAAACCACGGTAGTTTCCCTGACCCTCCTTCAAAAATTATCTATTGCGCTATTTCACCACTTGATATGGGTCTGGGCCGTTGATCTGGGCTACTTCAAGATCTACTATCTTTTGATTCCTACCTTTCATGCTTCCACTATATTTGTCCATATACTTCCATACGTGACCTTATCCTCCAAATTATCATGATTCCATAGCGATGTAGCTCTTCGCTAAATTTTTGAGACTCGGATCCTATCTGAAAAATTGTTATGGAAATAACAATATCCAAAAGGAAAGTGTTGGCACAGGGGAAGACTCGAGGTTCACTCCAAGAGCGCACCAACAATCCCTAGCTATTGTCCCTTTCAGCAACACCTATGAAGTAGATGTAGTCTCACCCGAAGCAGCTAAGAGGGGGGTTGTGGGACAGTGATGTCTACAACCAGGGGAATATCAAGTGGATCTACCACACCAACAATACATCATTCATATATCACTTATCAACTAGTTCTATCTTGCGTAGCTATAGATATAATCTAACATAAGACTGCAAATAACAATATAACAATGACAGAGATCCAAGCATCAATCAAACATACGACACAAAATATACATGGTTCACCCTTTCTCTAGGGATACATCCACAGAACTATACTTATGATTTATTAAGGAAAAGCATACAATTCTTAT
>JASDQU010244918.1:76883-102919 GCA_032191745.1 Picea mariana
CTTTTGAACCTTGATTTTGAGGTGGTTCTGCTAGACAATATTTCTTCTGTTGTATCTCCCAAGTTTCAGCCCTTCTGGGTATGAAACTTTCTTTTATGTATTTCTATGATATTTCTTCTTTGCAATGCCACAGGTCTGATCAAAATTGGATGTGGCAAATGGAATTTACGGTAACTTCCCCACAACTTGCCGATTTTTGTCCTTTCCAAGAGATCTCACTTGTATAGTGTGCCCCGTACAAAATAATCGACATAAAATTTTGAAACTCACACCAGCAATACTACAGACTGTCCATGATCCAATGCAACCATTCCCATGCAATTTGGATACTCTAGGAAGAATTTATGATTGTTTTACCTGGAACACCTTCTTGAGACTAGTCAATAGGACTAGTTAGATACCCTGTCTTACACAGGGTGTATCTACAAATTTAAGATGACCCAGAAGCTTAAATTTTTACCAAAAATACCTTACTAATTTATGTAAATATCCTCTAGAGTTCAAGGTATGAAACATTACATAAAATTGTTTATAGCGAAAATTCTGCAATGACTCATTTCAGGACGATTCCGGAACCCTATCTTGTACAGTTTGTATCTCCGAAAGTATAATGCCTCAGCAGATGAATTTTGAACCAAATGTACCTTGATCCATATACTAAATATCGTCCAAGCCGTTCCTTCTGAAACATTGTAGAAAAAAATTTATAGCAAAAATTCCAAGGTGTCTCAGATGTAGCAGCGAAACCCCAAGACCTTGAGCTCTGATACCATATGTTAAGAACCAAATATCAATATAGCATAGAAAATCCTCAGAAAAAGTACTCAACGCCTTGAAAAAGAGAGAATTTCAGATAATAAGCCTCTTTGAGGGGGCAACCTCCTCTTACCCCACTTAAATGTTCAAGTACAAGATGATTCAAAATGAAAATGTCTCCTTGGTATATATAGGAGACTAGGAGGTATAATTACAACTAATGGCCTAAAGTTGACATAAATAAAATAACATTACTAATATAATATGCCCCAAATAAGGGGTAATGAGCCAATATTAGCGCTTAACACGCCACTTTTCAAACGTTCGAGTGCTTTGAAATATTATAGAATAATGAACCGGAGACCCTCCTTTTATACGTGTTTTTCCATATCAGGGATTGGAGAAAACAGTTTTGGGTAGATTGATTTTTGCTTCAATGTGCCTTTGAGGGTACCACATGTCCATGAATGAAACCATGGTAGTTTCCCTGGCCAAACTTCGAAAAATTATCCTTCGTGCTACTTCAATGCTTGATATGTGTCTTGGTTGTCGATCTGGGCCGCTCCAAGATCTACGATCTGTCGTGTCCCATCAACTTTCGATATTGGAGATTGGAGAAAATAGTTTTGGGTAGACCGTGTTTCACCTCGATGTGCCTTTGAGGGCTCCATGCATCCACGAATGAAACCATGGTAGTTTCCCTGACCCTCCTTTGAAAAATTATCTCTCACACTATTTTACCACCTGATATGGGTCTGGGCTGTTGATCTGGTCCACTTCAAGATCTACGGTTTGCCGAGTCCTACCTTTCATGATTCTGCTGTATTTATCCATATACTTCCATAAGTGACCTTATCCTACAAATTATCATGCTTCCATAGCGCTGTAGCTCTTCGCTAAATTTCAGAGACTTGGATCCTATCTGAAAAATTGTTATGGCGATAACATTGGCTCCAATTGTGGATTCTATCCTCCCTGAGAGGTAGCAAAGAACTGTAGACTAAGTGCCTACCCATTGGGCTATGGTTTATCCATGCAATCTGAATCTGCTGGTCTTTATTCAAAAATTCAAAATCAACCCAACATATCTCAGGGCCTTCACCTCAGGATTCAACTATGCTTCTTTTATTCCAATTTCTTTATGCGAAGAGAAAACATGAAAATGTTTATGTACAATGAATGGTGTGGTGATGATTTTCAAATGATGTACTGCTTGAGGAACCTGCCATTCATAGGCCCTCCTCCAGTGAGTTCTCCATTACTTTTCTGTAACAAATAGGCATTGCTCCCATGGTAAGCTGCAATTTTGAATGGGCCAAGCCATAGGTGATAAAATTTCCCATGTTTTCCCTTATCTTCGTTTTTGGCATCCCATTTTAGTACCCAGTATCCTGGTTCGAAGTCATCCACCTTGGTATGTCTGTCGAAAGCCTCTTCGATCTTGTCTTGGTGTAGCTAAGCATTATTGAAGGCCTTTTCCTCGGTTTGTTGTACACTGATCATCTCGTCATCTCTTCTCTAACTAGCGTTTGTTTCTGCCTCCTGCTCCTATAAAAGCTTCATTATCAGCAATTCCAATGCAGTAGAGAAAATATCTTTTGTACCATAAACAATTTGGAAAGGATATGTGGCAATATATATCTTTGGGGATATCCTGTCATCCCACAGTGCCTGGATGAGCTTTTTGTGCCATGCCTTTTTATTCTCTTGTAGAATTTTTTTGATGATTCTGACTAAGATTTTATTCAAAGACTCGGCCAATCCATTTCCTTTTGGGTAGTATGATGTGGAATGACCAAGGGTAATGTTGTAATAACTACAAAATTTCTCCAATTTCTTAGATTGAAAGCCATTGCATTGTTTGTTATAATCTTAATAGGGCATCCGAATCTAGACATAATATTGTCTTCTAAGAATTGAATGATAACACCATCTATATATTGTCTGGTGGGAACTGCCTCAATACACTTAGTGAAATAATTTGTTGCAATCAAGATCCATTTGTGTTGAGCTGATGATTGTGGATGTATTTCCCCTATAAAATTCAGGCCCTACTGTCTGAAAGGAGCTTCCACTGAAATGGGTTTTAAAGGAAGAGACTGCAATTTTCCTTTCCCATTGAAGATTTGACATTCATGGCACTTCAAAACATCTTTATAAACATCGGGAAAAATGCTATGTCAATAATTTCCAGCCCTCAGAATTTTATGCATAGCTGTGTTCCAATAATGATGACCTCCACAGTCACCTTTATGGAACTCTTTGATGGTTTTCTTTGCTTCTTCTTCTATCAAACAGTTCAATAAAATCCCTCCTGGATATTTCCAATATAGAAATTCATTTACTATAAAAAATATTGCTGCCTTCAATTTCAAGATTCTGGCTTTTGTCTTACTAAATTTAGGAGGATCCTGCAAATTTTTCAGCACGAAGATGATATCTACATACCATGTAGAGTCATTTTTGGGATATTTATGGATTCGCCTTTTCTTCTTCTATTGTATTGTCTGGCAAGTCTGTAATGAATTTTATTCCCAAGAGTTCACAGTTCCTTTGTGCCCTAAAATTATCAATCCTCTGTCCTTTGATCAACTTCGTGGGTTTGATCTCAAGATCATATTCTAATAGTACTGCAATCCATTTTCCCCTCTTTCCTTCTAGGTTAGGCTGAGTTAAGATGTTCTTTACTGAGCTACTGGGCACATAAGCAGTGGTGTGGGAATGTAGGATGTAAACTCTGAATTCTTTCAAGGCTTTGACCAGGGCATATGCTTGTTTTTCCATTATGTCATATTTCAAAGGAATGTCTCTTAATGCCTTGTTGTAGTATGCTATGGGATTCTCAAAATTCTGGTCATCTTTCTAGAGTAGCACACTTGCAATTGTGTGTTCTAAGGTAAAAAAGAATAGTATGAAATCATTTTCAAAATTAGGACTTGCAAGTACTGGAGCTTTGGTCAATGCCACTTTGATGTCTTCAAAGGATTTTCTTGCTTCAGGAATCCACTTTATTTCATTTCCCTTTCTAAGCATGTTTGTGTTGTGTTTTATGATTTCAACCAAATTTGGGATAAACCTTCTCAAAAAATTCACTTTTCCCAGGAAAGATTGTACCTCCTTTCTGCTTCTGGCTATGCCAATTTTCAATATCCCCTCAACTCTATTGGGGTCTACCTTTATCCCTTCTTTTGAAATGACGTGACCCAACAACTTTCCTTCTTCCATGGAGAAATTTGAATTTTTATGATTCAAAGAGATCCCAAACTTCCTGCATTTTTGAAACACCCTTCTGGGATGTTTTAGGTGTTCTTCATATGAGGCAGAATACACAGTGATGTCATCAAGGTAGATAACAATGAATTTGTCTTTTTCATCAGAAAAATCTATGTCCATAGCTCTTTGAAACATTTCCCCTGCATTCATAAGCCCAAAAGGAATCTTAGCATACATAAATGTACCCCATGGTGTAGTAAATGACATCTTTTCATGATCATCAAGGTGCACCATAATATGATTTTATCCTGAGAAGCCATCTAACATTGACATCTTCTGAGAACCCACTACTTTCTGTAAAATATGATCCATCTTAGGCAATGGGTAATGATCCTTTAGAGATACTTTGTTCAGATTCATGAAATCCACACACAACCTGATTTCTCCACTCTTTTTTCCGAACTGGCACCAGTTTTGTCACCCATTTGGAAAACCTCAGGGACACTATGATTTTGGCTTTAAACAATTTCTTTACTTCTTTTTCTATCAATGGTAATAGTAGAGGGTTTATCCTTCTTAATTTCTCTTTGAATGGCTTGTGATCTTCTTTGATTGGGATGACATGTTGGATTATACTGGTATCATAAAATTTCAGCTCATCATAACTCCAAGCACAAACATTAGGGAATTCTTTCGTTAATTTGACATACCTCTCTTTGACTTCAGGGCTCAGTTGTCTAGACAACTTCACGATCTTTGGATCTTATGGAGTCCCAATATTGCATTCTTCCACATCCCCTTCATTTACTGTGATCTTCGGACTTCTTACCACATCATTGTTATCAAAATGTTTTTCCAACAGGACATACCTTTGGGGGTGATTTTACACTTTAGTTGAACAATATCTCTACCAGCAATCTGATTGTCAAAATATCTTTATTTTGTGAAAGGAGTTGCATCCACCTCATCGTCACAGTATTTTCCATCAATGTTTAAATTATCGAACTCATTCTCCATTTTGAGGAAACTTTCTATCTGTTTTTCATCCTCGAAAAATTGTCGGTGCTTCATATTATCTAGTACTGCTGGTCTGTACTTGACCTCAACCTTGTATCTTTTTTCAGGGAAAATCAGAACTCTAGAAACTACTGCTGAAGTAGCTAAGGCTTCAACAACTTGATTCTTTTCTCTTGGAATTGTTGAAAGATTACATTCTGGAAACTTCTCGAGGAGGTCTAGTACCATATTTCTATAAGATCTCAATTTGGGTTCTTTTGCTTGGTATATGCCTTTGATTTGATTTATAATTAGCTCAGAGTATCCATGTACAAAAATTTGTTTGGCATCCAATTCTTCCAAAACTTTCAATCACCATATCAATGCTTCACATTCAACCATGTTATTCGTGCATTCAAACACAAGCTTATAAGAACATAATTTGGAGTATCCTTTGGGATGATTGATCCATACACCAACTCCAAATCCTTCTCTGCATGAAACCCCGTTAAAATTCATTTTCCATATATGATCCTCTGCATCATCTTGTTGTTCTGAAAATTCTTCTATCTACTAGTCAAGCTTGTCTTTGTCAGCCATAATGATTTATGTTTCCTCTTCTTCAGAGCACGGGTTATTGAATAAAATAGAAGACCCCAATTCAGTTTCCACTGAATGTATAGGATGATTGTTAGGCTATGATTTGTTGTTGACCATGTATTCAATAAAACCCTCTCTACACAATCTTCTCTCTTGACCAAAGATAAGAATAGTGGCATATGACATGTCCATCTAGAGGGTTCCTTTTAATTTTGCAACCCATGACCTGGAAAACAACATACGAAATTTTGGAAGGATACCAGCGACCACTACGTCCATCACCATATTCTTTGTGGGGATTTGTGCCAAAGACACCACTAGATCCTTGATCAAGCCAAGGAATTTCACCTTTCTTGAATCGAAACAGAATAGATCTTTATAAGGTCTTGTCACATCGAGACCCAATTGATCCATGACCACTTTAGGCATCAGGTTGTGAGATGCTCTTGAATCCAACATGGAATTGTGCAGAGTCATGTCATGGATTTTCAAACTGACATAAAAAGGAGGCACTTCTTCATTTTCATGGCTTTCTTCTACTCTTGGTCCAAATAAGATGGTTGGGTGGCCATCTGGTACATTAAGGGTATCATAGGTTTGCCCCCATCTTAAGAATCTTGATGATCTAATTTATGTACTCACTATTCTTGATTAATTCATTAAATGTTACATAAATTTTGATCTTAGCCATATCACTTTCAAAATTAAAAGAGGATGAAGTCTTCTCTACCTCTTTGGTGACCGTTTCTTTCCTTGCTTCTAATAATTTCTTTTGGGGTTATTCTTTATGTTTTCCCTTTTCCATAGTACCCTTTGCAGCAGAATCCTTCCTAGTAGAGTCCTTTGCAGTTGAATCTTTTTTGGGCTGACTTGCAGAAGTTATGTTACCCTGAGCTTCTTTGGTGGGATTTCCCTTTGGAGGGTTTGCGGGTACCTTTTGATTTCGAAGGTTATATTTTTTTTGGAATTGCATGATGGATTTTTGCAATCCTGTCTCATAATATTCCCTTTATACTAATACCCTTTCCTCTTCATCTTGCAGAAAGATCTCACTTGCATCCATGAACTGATCGTGTTCTTCTTTAGTCAAAAACACTTTTCTTTCTTTATCATCATAGCAGTTCATGCTGTCTTCAAAATATCCATAATAAAATTTATATATATAATTATTTTGAAACAAAGGCCTTATTTGTTGATCTCCTTGATTTCCTTGATTTCCTTGATTTGCCTGATCTGCTCGATTTTCTTGGTTCCCTTGATTCCTTTGCTCCCTTTGTCTAATATGTGGAATTGTTGGTCTCCTTGGATTTTTGGGTGGACCATCAGCCTGTTCTATGGGGTTAGATATGTTTCCCAGATCCATTATTTCCATCATTTTTTCCATGTGTCTCATCATTGCCTCAAACATTTCCTCTAATGTTTGTGATGTTGAAGGCTATGCTTTATCCTGAGTTATGTTTGTGTCCCTTCAAGAGTTATTTTTCATCTTCCATGAAGCCATTAGGTTCACTTTGACCTCTATGGAATCGGTCATTATATCATCCAATGTGGCAGATATTCGTTCTCTTAATAATAAAGCAAAGTCACTTTCAAAAGAATCAGTATATCTGAGTTGAGCAACTTTAAGGGGGGGGTTTACCTTACTAGGAATTGCATTATATACCTTGATGAATCTGGCTGAAAAATCCTGCAATGTTTCATCGGGTGATCTCTTCATGTTGTTGTACTAGGTCAACAACTGAAGGGGATTTTTCTTATCCCCCCATTTTTCAAGGAATCTTGTCTCAAAAGATTCAAAATTTGCGATATTGGCTGATGGAAGGGCTCTGAACCACTTCCTCACTTCTCCTGCAAGACTTTGTGTAAATCGCCTCATCTTCACATCTTCAAAGTCCACCTCTTCCAAGTCTATGAAATCATTAAACCAGTCTAGATGCTTCTGAGTTGATATGTTACCTTCAACATCATATAGTTTGATCCTTAGGTTGTAATCTTGAGGAAAATCATGTAATTGAGCAGGCAGTACGAGGGGAGAAAATATGGCTACCATAGCCACTGTGAGGCGTCGGAGTGGCTATTGGTTCTGAGTAGGGATCACTAAAGGCCTAGAAGATGTGACTAGAATCAAACATTTGAATATCTTTTTGTCAAAGATGGTCTCGCTTAAACAAGATTTAGACTTAGTTTTGAATAGGATTTGCTCAAATTTTATGTCAAACTTGAGGTCTTCAATGCTAGTCACTTTGTCCTTGGGAAAATATAGATATCAGTCTGGACACAACACTAGGGTCACTAAATTTTATTTTATTTTACGTACAATCTTTTCAAGTTCAGACATGGGGATTGCAACTTCTGGGTCTGGGTTGCTCCAGGTGTGGATTTTCTTAGGAGCCATGATTTCTATCTCACATGGTGTAGTGAAACTGGTCTCTGAGTAACGGAGTCGCCAGGGTAAAAATAATATCATCCAATAAGGTATTTTATCCACTGTCACCCTCAGGGATCAAACTAAATCTTTAAGTCGTTTTTCGCAGGGAAGATTTTTCAATTTCATCGTCGGCAACGGCGCGAGAATGTTAGCACTCTATAAATTTTGTCAGGTTGATAGACAAATGCTAGAGGTAACTATTTCAACCTAATTTAGAGCTGAAGCACTAGCCTTCTCGACTCAGAGAGGGCTCTCTTGTGTCACTTGATATCTCTTTAGCAATCGATGGCTAGATTTAGTTTGTTTTGGGGGGTTTTAATAAAGTTGTTGGCATAGAAGGGGAGAAACACTTAGGTATATGGAGTCAAAATTCTTAAAGTGAATGAAAACAATGACCAACCGGTAGAACTCTCCATAGGATAAGGTTTAATGAGTTAATGAATCTAAGTTACATTTGAATTTAAGTAGAATGTAGGAAGATATAGAAAACAAATAACTGCATCAAAGCATTATGGAAATGAATTCTGAATTAGCTAAGAAGAAACATAGATAGTTTAAATTTATTAAGCCAAGAGTGTCACAAGACAAATTATCGGCCTTTAACTCTCCAATTTAAACAGATGAAAATGTAAGTGGAATAAAAGATCATAGGAAATACATACAATGAAGGAAGACAAAATGCATATCACCACCATTAGAATCTTTTCATAGAGACTTCAAAAGCTTCCACATATATATTCAATTCAGCTTCAAAAAATCAAAATAGAGTTCGAAACAACCAAAAGGTGCTTTTTCACTTCTGCCAACATTAATTCATTCAAATGCCCCAGTATTTATACAATTCGATTACAATGGTGTTGGCAGCAATAATGTATTTTCTATTTTTTACAAGCTACCTACACAGGGTCTTTAAATTCTCATTACTCGTCACAACCATTCTCACTAAACGAAACTTGTCACTTGTCGGTTTCTACATATCTTCCTTTCGATTTTTGTTTTCATGACTGTAAGCATGAAAATTCACAGCTGGAATTGATTCTTTGTTTCGATTTTTGGAAAACTGTTCATATGGCCTTTTATCGAATTGTCGCATTTTTCTATGAACATGATTATTTGCCTAGTTTATAACTCCTTGGTATTAAACATGCCTTGGTTACATAAGTAAAAAACCTCCCACTCTCAATATCCAATTAATATCAATGGGGTTTTGATTCATAAAAATTTTTAATGGTTCAATGTTTATTTGATACATTAATCTTTGTGATCAAGTCGTGGGTATGCATACTATTGTTTTCAACTGTTCTGATCCTTATGCATACCAATATGACAAGGTGTTATTTTAAGTACAACGTGATATTATTAATCTATATGGCCTCAGTCTTCACGACCTCTTTCCCATGCACGGTGATTAACACTCCTACCTACCATTTCTAACTGTCTTTGCATTGCATTGAGGAAACTCGAGAGTATGGCTTTGTGTTTTTTCTATCGAAACCTACCTCCAATTTCTGTGTTGATTCCCTGCTGTTATCCATGGCTCCTATGGTGAGGATTGAGCCCAATGGCATCCGGACCTTGTTATCGTTTGACAATGCCAGAGATGACTTAGAAAGGAACGACTGGCGTGTGTTTATTGAAAAGTTTGAAGGTTTTAATCTAAGAGTTGCTCAAGAATTTGCGTTGACATTCGATGGTTGTAGAGAAAAAGTAGGAGATGTGCAGCTTGAGGTAAATGAAGATTTTATAAGCCAAGCCACCAGTTTACCAGCTGTGGGGAAAAACTGGTTCAAGAACGCAAAGGTTGAAGAGGTTCCCTGGTCATTGTTTTTCACCTCAAGGAGAATTACCAGCTGTGACCGAGGTATGCCTATCTCAGATTTAAAACCTAGATGGCACGATCTGTTAACTATTGTGAAATAGTTCATTACCTGTGAGGGAAGATTTGGGTTGGTTTTCTTGTACCACTTGCGATTTCTTATGAGCTTTATCGATTTCCCCCTAAACATGCCCTATTTCCTCCTTCGAAGTCTATACAAGATGGGAAAGCAGTTCAAAAGGCAGAAATATGATGCTAGTTTATTCCATCATGGTTTAATCAAAATTATCATGGTACATCAGTTACAATTAAACAACGATAACTGGGATTCTTTTGTGTTGCGAAATGGTTTTGGTAGTAGTGAGTTGGGACAGGTTGACAAACCTATCATCACAGAAACCCTTTTGAAACCTACCATCTCTCCTCCTTCACTAATGCCCTATGATCCTATATCTAATTTGGAACCCTCGACCTACCCTGATTCTACCCAACCCGACACTCAACCAGATTCATATCCTAAAGTTTGTGTTAAGACTATTAAAAAATCCACAGGGAAAAAGTTTAAAGGCAGTGTTGTTGTCAATTATAAGAGTAAAAGAGCCATTCGTTGGGTTTCATGGTGTGCTCTAAATAAACCTAAGCCTCGTGCAGACAAAAACACCATTGTGTTAAGTGAAGATTCAAATTCGGAGATTGAAATATTCCTGGACGAAGAGTATCCATATTCATATGGACTTTTCTCTGACAGACCCTACGATTATTTTACAAACCTTCCATCGTGTCTAAAGGACAATCCTGATTTCCCTGGAATCAAACTTAGTAATGAACCTACAGGTCAAATGGATGATTCCCCACCTATTAATACTACCAATACACAGTCTCTACAGCCGCACTGTAATGAATGTTGATCCTGGATCAACAGGTATTACAAGGATGTACCTTTACTACAGTCTCAAATTAAAAATTTGGAAGACTAGGTGAATTCACTTACAAAGGAGAATATAAGACTCCAATCCATAGCTCAAACCAAAGACAAATGCCAAAAAACCATAGGGTCTATTGTTTTTAAGAACATGGAAGCAGCGATTGCAATAGTAAATTCAAAGATTGCCTGATTAGTTTGAATCCCTTAATTTGAGGTATGATCCTTTTAAAAGTTTAGTATGATTCTGTCTTTCTCAATTTAGCATACACGATTTTTTTTCACATATTAATTTTTAGTTTGTTTTGATTGATTGAATAAAATATGATTCTAGTTATAATTATAACCAGCTATAGAATCGTGAGATTATGTAGCTAGTTAGAAAAATTTGAATTACTTGTTTTGATAACTGAAAGTACATCTGAAATCTTTTTATTTTTATTTGTTTTCAGGAACCCATGCTTTCTAAGGAGATTTGAAGCACTGTTGGCATCTCTCAACCATATTATCTTTATGTTTTTAGTTAATAGATTAGGCTGTCAGTTTTTGGTATCAAATCTGGGAGGTTGCACCCCCACATTTTTTGGAACAGATTGGATGTTATCAACAAGAAACGTTTTGTTCCTGGATCCTATATAAATATGTTGTTTTGTAAACTTGAAACCATCTTTTCCTGGGGCAAAAATTATGAATTTCTGATTTACAGACTTGAATAGAAGATGATATTTGCACAACTTTAGCTTCTCTATATCGTGTTTTTATTCAAGTTATGATCATTTCGATTTGTAATTAGATTGTGATTACTTTATCTATCATGGTTTATTTCAGATTGGTATGATGAAATTTATATGATATCCATGTTTTATGTCCCATATTTAACATATAGTAATTATTTTGTTCAAACTTGAGATTAAGAGATTCATCTTCTTTATCCGTTGAACATTTATACACAAGTTTTCACAGCAGGATTTATGTCAATGTGGCCACTTATGAAATTATAAGATTGTTGTTATTATATCTCTTATATGTTCTATCATTCGAATACAATCATTACTACTTCACGTTTAGGAGAAGCATTCGTGAGATCTGTTGCGGGTTTGCCTCATCAGACATCGAGATTGGATGCTATACATAGGACAAATAGGAGATGCGATTACAGGTTAGTTTGTTAGTTTTATTTCATTAGTTTAATTAATATAGGAATTTCCTGCAGTCTAAACACATTCTACTGTTTACTGTTTATTATCTCTGTTTTCAATTAGACAGTTTGTTACTTCATTTCTTGTTTATAAATATTATAAAAAAAAGAAAAAAAAAAGAAGATCGAATGATAGCTTAACTGTTGTTTAATAAATCAATCCATATTCGATTTTTGCAGATTTAGATTAAAATTTTCATTTTGTAAATGTTATACATATATTAGAAATAAATCCATTTGTATATATTATACATACAATAAGTATATTTATGTTATAAACATTATTTAGTAAACTATAAACATATATTACATCTGTATATAATTTTCAGCGAGTTAAGTCATTTTATTTTCTTTAGTTTTGTTTTTCACTTTCTTTAGGACTTAGATCGGCCAACGGAGCCGCTAAACCCATCGGAGTGGATTAATCCAAACGGCTTGGGTTAATTAGACAACCCCAGACCAGATTCACTCCTCCAGTTGACGAGCGGTCAATTTCGCCCGTCAACAAATGGTTGAAACCGAAACGTTTCATCTTCTACAACTGATTATAATAATTTCAATTGACAGACTCGGTATATGAACCGATTTACAATGATTACACAAAAGAAGTTTCAAAACTAGGAATGGATTTTTCTAACTACTCAGCTTCCTTTACGACATTTGTCTTATCTCGATCTTTTGTCAAACTTGTTGGTTTGGTGACATCTGGAGGTCACTTATTGGTTCCGGGAAAAATGCATTTCATCTTACCCAGCCGCAGGATTTCCTTCCACTATGAGTTAGAAGGAATATCTTCATCCATCATCTCCTTTATCAAAATCTCCAGGTCAATGCACGTGGCGTAGGACATAGTCGGTAGGCCAATCTTCACTATTTTAAACTAATTCAAAATATCAAAGTCTGTGGCCAAATACTCTACTATACTAGGGCCTTTCAGACTCTCCTCCATAGCTTCAAATTTGAATTGATCCATTCTACACTGAATGAGGAGATAATTGTAGTCTTCTTGATTGTATAATGAACCTTTGCCATCCCAAAAAGATGGGAGGCCCTTGATAAACAATTGTTCAAATGTATCCTTAAACTCCTGTATATTGGGCTCAATTTTCATAGCTTTGTTTTGAACTAATTTGAGCAAGTTGTTCTTGGCAATGATCCTCCTAGCCCAAATAATCAACACAGTTTTGTCCTTTACCCCAATAGTCTGAAGATCAGCAGTGGGCACATAATTCAAAAAATCAATAGCGTTATGGGCCCATTACGAGGGTTTCTTGGCTAATGTTTCCTTAACAATAGTACACCTTCTTTGGGACGTGGTAGCCATGATGTCTTTGTCATTTATAAAATTTAGATAAACCCTAAACTTAGCAACCTTTGCAACAATAGTATCCCAGATCAAATGTTTAGCTCCTTGTAATAGTGTTTTACCTTTTAACCTCATTTTCAGCTTGCTCACTCTCTCTTGCAAATTTTGGTTTTCTCTTTGGGGTGGAGCCATCTTTTCATATTTTATTTTCATCTCTTGTTTCATATTTTCTAAGGCCTCCTTAAGGAGTTTGATTTCCCTTGTCTGTAAACTCACTTGGGACATAGCTTGAAATAATCCATCAGTGCTTGATCCATCTTATGTATTAGCAAGTAAAATGACAACCATATCTGATGTCACTATGTGTCCCTGTAACCAATTGTCTTTCTCTTTTTCCAGTTGCAACACTTTGGCTTTGTAATTTAGTGATTCTTGTCTAAATGTCTCTTTTTCTTGCTCTAGGGATGCTAGTTCTACTGTATGTGGATGCTATGTGGAGGACATCTTCATATTCTTCTTTAGGCTTTGGATCATCTTATATTTCTCATCTAAAGAAGCCTTTATCCCTTGAGGGCCTTCAGATTCCAATATTTTGACCTATGTCTGCCAGGATTTGCTGGATGCCTTTTCCTGTTTCAATTGCCCATCTAATTTTAGTGCATGTGTTGGCAATGTTCAAACTTTCATACTCAAACTTAGGTAGTCTGAATATAGCATGTCACTAGCATTCCTTTGAAACTTTACTTTGTCAGGGGCACCGATATTCTCATAATGCATCTTGATTTTAGACACTTTATCATCATCTGCTATTGCTATCCTAAACGTCTTTCTTTCCACATCCCTGACTGAGAACAAGGAAGTGTTATGCTGGGATATTTTCTCTAGTTCGAGAAACAAGTCTCTTATTTCACTATTGGCCATACTTCTCTTTACAACATATTGGTTCATTAAGTCCTCTTTGGATTAATAGACTGCCCCAAGTGTCTTGCTAAATATATTTTTCTTGTTGCTGAAAACCCTTCAGTTGCTTTCACTTTGTGGCTTGCTTCCTGTACCAGCCTCTTCATTCTTGGCTGCACCTTCCACCATTTCTATGCTCGTTTTATTTTTAGGTTATTCTTCTTCTAGGTACACCACTTGAGAGGATGGTGTAATTTTCATTTTCTTGAGAATATCTTGCTAACTACTACACCCAGCGCCTCTGAACTGCTCCTTTTATTATAAACACTCATTTTTGGAGCTTTGACAACTAGCCTAGGTGAAGGTTTCTGTACTGGGTTCTGCTAAGGGGTTGACTTTGTCTATTTTGTCTGATCATGTTGTAAAGTGACCTCCATATCTGCATAGGTTTCCATATTAGCCAGCTTATCAAATCCTTCAACATGCTCATGCTCGTAGGGGCCCTGTCTGCTCATCAATATTCTCTTTGATATGATCGATGTATGATCTGATGCAGATCATACTTCCTCCCTTGTAACTGCATAAACCTAAATTCTCTGAGTTTGTATTAGATATGGGGTAAACAAGACTTATTATTTTCCAAAAAGGGCCCTACCATGAAAGGAAATTTGAAGTTAGATGCCTTGTGCACTTTCAGAAAATTCTCTGTCTCTGAAATTATCCTTTGTCCGATGAACTCTAAGGAAAAAATTATGGGATTCAGAAAGACTGGGAAAAGGTAAGGTCCCTCTTGATAGCCATATACCCAAATCATAGTATATTGTATGAACAACATCCAATCTCCCACCCTACTCTCTGTATTTAGTTGTAAAAGCCTTTTCATTTCTTCCAAAACCTTTGGCAGGTCCATGCCGAAGATAAGACTGTGTGCCCTGGAAATGATCTTATTGATGAAGATAAGCATGGTGATCCTTTTACCTTTAGTCGATATGAATTTGGTTTCAGGGAATTCGTTCTTGTTCGATTCCAGGAAAATTCTCAGCAAGTGCATGTAGTATCTGAAGTGTCTCAATGAATTGAAATTTGCCAATTGTAGATGCATATTATCAGCTATGAACCTATCGAAATTGATACAAATTGACTGACTAGACTCTGACATAAAAAAGGTCAATAGGAAACCCAACATGACTTCTACTACAAAATTGTCTTTATCCAACCCTAAAATTTGACTAAACAGGGATCAAGCCCACTGGACCTCAATAATCATAATGTTCACATTGATATGTAACGACAAAATTTCGGAATGGTGTTCAGGTTTGACAATGGTTTGCAGAAACACGATTTTTACTTCTCAGGGGCATTCCCTATAGACTGTGATCATTTTCTCTTCCTCGAAGGGATCTGACACTGTGGATAAAGACTTTGGTATACTGAGGGTGTGTCGAAGTGACGGACTATCTATTTCGCATAAAACCTCTGACCCTACCTTATTCAAAATGACCTTTTCTACCTGTTTATACTGCTCCGCACACCAGCTTACGAACTTAGAGAAATGGAAAACTACTTCTACGACCTAAGGGGTAATTGAATCTTGGGCTGCTTCAAGGAAGAGTATCTGTTTTCCAACATTATCTAGCAAATTTGATTTGGACACAAAAATGGGTGAAACTGTAATTTTTGTGTCAAATACATTAGAATCCCTGTCAATTAGGGCTTCTTCTTTCGAGGCAGATTCTTCCTCTTTCATGAACAAAATGAAAGGTTTGGTTTCCATGATTAAAAATACCTATAATTCGGTGGAAGTTATGCAAAACGGGTTCACTATTGAGATTTAATTTCGAATGGAGGGTTTGTGCCACTTTTCAAACGTTCGAGTGCTTTGAAATATTATAGAATAATGAACCTGGGACCCTCATTTTATACATGTTTTTCCATATCGGTGATTGGAGAAAATGGTTTTGGGTAGACCTCTTTTCACCCCGAAGTGCCTCTGAGGGTGCCACACATCCACGAATAAAACCATAGTATTTTCCCTGACCTTCCTTCGAAATATTATCCTTCGTTATACTTCAATGCTGGATATGTATCTTGGTTGTCGATCAAGGACGCCCCAAGATCTATGGTTCGTCAGGTCCCATCAACTTTCGATATCAGGGATTGGAGAAAATGGTTTTCTGTAGACTTCTTTTCTCCCGGATGTGCCTTTGAGGGCGCCATGCTTCCAGGAATAAAACCACGGTAGTTTCCCTGACCCTCCTTCAAAAATTATCTATCGTGCTATTTCACCACTTGATATGGGTCTGGGTCGTTGATCTGGGCTGCTTCAAGATATACTATCTGCCGAGTCCTACCTTTCATGCTTCCACTATATTTGTCCATATACTTCCATACGTGACCTTATCCTCCAAATTATCATGCTTCCATAGCGATGTAGCTCTTTGCTAAATTTTCGAGACTTGGATCCTATCTGAAAAATTGTTATGGCAACAACAATATCCAAAAGGAAAGTGTTGGCATAGGGGAAGACTCAAGGTTCACTCCAAGAGTGCACCAACAATCCCTAGCTATTGTCCCTTTCAGTAGCACCTGCGAAGTAGATGTAGTCTCACCCGAAGTAGCTAAGAGGGGGGTTGTGGGACAGTGATTTCTACAACCAGGGGAATATCAAGTGGATCTACCACACCAACAATACATCATTCATATATCACTTATCAACTAGGTCTATCCTACGTAGCTATAGATATAATCTAACATAATACTGCAAATAACAATATAACAATGATAGAGATCCAAGTATCAATCAAACATACGACACAAAATATACATGGTTCACCCTCTCTCTAGGGATACGTCCACAGAACTATACTTATGATTTATTAAGGAAAAGCATAAAATTCTTATCTGCGCTCTCGGCTAGCATATATTCTTTCTTCTCTCTCTTTCTCTCCCCTTCATGTGCACCCAGTTGCAGGACTTGACCTTTGCATACAGCTGAAGATCTCACAATACAATCCTCTCCCTTCACAACAAAGCTATAATGACAATATCATACCAATACTCAATGACCAACAACAACCCCACCCAGATCCTCTTGACCTTTATTTATACATTACAATCCCTCACCGATAGCCTTAGGCTGAAACCTAGGTGCCAAAACCCTAGATACCAAAACCCTAGGTCAACTTGACCCGCTTTTTTCGGGCTTCGCCAGCCTGTCTTTCCTTATTCATCGTGTGGTGCTCCAAAGCATCCAATTATGGAGTTCTCTTCTTGATGAGTTGTCTATGATCCTTCTTCCTTGCTGATCTAGCATCCCTGATCTCCTCTTCCAATGGCTTGCTTTTCCTCACTTTGCTCCATCTTTCCTGCTCTTTTTCTCACTTCGACTCAGTGACAGTTTTTGTGTCTCCCATGAATCTTGATTTTTACCTTTCCTTCCTTGTTCTTCACTTCCTTCCATAACCAAGGGGAAATAGGCCCCCAACACTCACCTATGACTCATCCCAAGGCACTTTAGATCTGATCCTCTTGTTTTACTTCGACTTTGGACTATGTAGTGCAACCCTTGCTTTCTTCTTTATGCCTCATTTCCATCCTTGTGCATACTATCTTTTCTGTGTCTGGTACCCAGTTTCAATTACACCGGGTACCTAGACCCTTTTCCTCATGATTTTACTGAGAGATGTGAGGAAGCTGGTTATCATAGTACAACTTCAGCCAACTCCCATTCACCAATCCTTGCTTCCAGTCTCCCTTCAATGTCTTCAGCTACACAACTCCTCCTTCTGTAACATAGGAAATCTCTTATGGTCCAAGCCAATGCGTTCTAAACTTCCCAAGGTGTTTGATAAACTTATTGTCATACACCAGTACTAAATCACCTTGCTTGATGTCTTCTTCTTGATGTGCCTGTCATGATAGGCCTTTTCTCATTCCTTCTGAACTTGCTGATGGAATCCTGCAATGAAACTATCTTCTTCATGTTCAACCAACTGTGCAAGCCTCTCACGAACGACGCATGTATCATCCATGTCTGTAAATGCAACAATTCTTAGGCTTGGTACTAAGTATTCCATCGGGACAACAACTTCTAGACCATAAACCAACTTGAAGGGGGTATACATTGTTAATTTCTTGCAAGTGGTTCTATAAGCCCAGAGTACTGCTGGTACTCTTAAATCCCAGTCATCCCTGTTCACGCTGCAAATGTTTGTCAATGTTGTTTCCAATATCTTGTTGAATGCTTCAACCGTTCCATTTTGTTTTGGATGGTAAGGTGTACTCTTCTGATGGTGGATTGCAAATTATTCACTGAGGGCTTCAACTGTCTTATTGATGAAGTGTGTACCTTGATCACCCATAAAGATCTTAGGGAATCCAAACCTGGTTATTATGTCATCAAATATAAAACGTGCAAGTGTAGTTGCACTACAGTCCTTGACTGCTCTGGATTTGTCCCATCAGGTTAAGTTTTCTGTCGCAGTAATAATGTACCCTTCTCCTATGCACTTTCCTGGTGGTTTTATAGGTCCCACGAAGTCAATGTCCCAATTTTCAAATGCTTATAGGGTCATCTGTGGTGCTAATGGAATTTCATCTGTTCAGGATGGTTTTCCAATTCTATGGCATCCATCACATGCTCTGGCATACTCTTTAGAATCTCTGTGTAATGTAGGCCACCAAAGGCCAGCTTGCAGAACCTTGTACATAGTTGCTTTCCCTGCATAATGTCCTCATGTGATGCTTTCATGAGATTCTACAAGGATCAGTGGTCACTTTGTCTCCATAACACACCTCCTTAATATTTCATCCGGTCCCATTTTGTACAACTTTACAGCTATAAGTGAAAAGTCTACAGTACGTACCACTAGTTGTTTCTTATGAGGAATTGTATACTCACTTGGAGACATTTATGTTGACAGGAACTACACTATGTCTATGAAGTGGTCATCAAATCTTTCTAATGGAGAGCAGTTGTGCATATGGTAATGTATCCTCCAAACTGGTAGGTTCTTCACCATGTTCCAACCTTGATAAGTGGTTTGGGCCCTTATTCATTCTTCTTGGATTAACTATGATCTCAAAATCATATTCTTGAAATAGCAGAAGCCATCTACATATTCGCCCCCCCAACACTGGCTTGTTGACTAGGTACTTCAACGCGGAGTGATCAGTAAAAATTTTAAGGTGTCCTCCCAACAAGTAGTGGTGGAATTTTTGCACTGCATACACCATGGCTAGTCCCTTTCTCTCTATAGTGGTGTAATTAACTTTATCTGTGGATATATTCCTGCTGGAAAATGATAATGGATGATCAATGTCCCCTTATCTAGGTTGTGCCATTACTACTCCTAATGGAATAGAAGATGCATTGATATGCACATGGAATTCTTTGCTCCAATCTGGAAAAACCAGAATGGGCATTGTAATCATCTTTTATTTCAGTGTGTCAAAGCTCTCCTGACATTGATCTGTCCACTCATACTGACAATCCTTATTCAACATCTTCTCCATTGGTGTTGTAATTTGGGCATATTCTTTGATAAATTTCCTGTAATATTCAGTATGGCCCAACACAGTGCGCAGTTGTTTGACTGAAGTAGGAGGTGGCAAATCAACTATAATTGCAATTTTAGATGGGTCTATTAGCAAACCTGCTTGCATACAATATGACCTAATAGCACTCCAAATAGTGAGAATAATATGGATTTCTTCAAATTCAAAGCAATTTGACACTGCCTTCATTTGTCCAACATTAGCCTTATACATTCAATATGATTTTTCAACAAACTAAAAACAATCCAGTCATCAAAGTATGCTTCTAAAAATTTATGAAAAAATTCTTTGAATGCTTCAAACACCACCCTGGAAAATATGGTTGGGGCATTCTTCAATCCAAATGGAATTACTGTATATTGGTAGGATCCCCACTCTGTGGAAAACGTAGTCTTATGATGGTCCTCCTTGGCAATGCAGATTTGATGGTATCCTGAAAAGCCGTCTGTAAAAGAATATACTTCCTGGCCTCCCACATTATCCAACACTTCATCTATGAATGGTGTAGGGAAAGGGTCATGCAAACAGGCATCATTCAACTTTCTGAGGTCCACACATATTCTGATTTCTCCTGTCTTCTTGTCTTGTACCACCATAGGGATGATCCACTCTGACTCTTTGACAGGTTCAATAACCCCTGCTTCCAGCATTTTGTCGAGCTTGATCTTCTCTTTTTCCTTGTATATCGGGTTCAGTCTATAAGGTCTTTTCTTGATTGGCTTCGCATATGGTTTCAAAATTATTCTCATCTCACCCATAGGCCCTTTGATTCCTTTCATATCAGTGAACTTGGTTGGGAACAAGTCCTGATATTCATGCAATAACTTTGTAATCTTGTTAATGGTAGTAGCATCCCAATAATCTTTGACATTAGAAAGCTTTGGTGTCTCCTTTGTCCCAATATTGACTTTATTTATTTTGATTGGTTGTCCTATGAATGGTAGCTCAACTCCTGGTCCTTCCACATTTCTATGGCCTTTTTTCTTAGCGATGTTTACCTTCCTCGGATCATCATCTTCATCAGCATTAATGTTGTAACGTCCTTTCAATATATGGAATGGCGTGGTCCATTCATCCTCTTCTTGCTCCAAAGGGAGGCTAGATGCCTCCTTAAATAATTTTTGTCTCACAATCTGTAATGCTTGGTATACTAAAGGAAATTCACTTTCAAACAGAAAGGTGATTACAAAATTCTGGATCATACCTTCCCAATCTGAAGTGATGAGGTGCAGCTCCGCATGAAGGTACCAGTTGATGGGGATCGTGTCCAGTGTGTTAATGAATTTGTGCACCCACTATTCTCAAGGAATGTCACTCCAAGCCTCTTCGTAGCTTCGCACATGGTCCTTTGGGCAACTTCGACCTCTGTACCTGACTTCGCAGCTTCCTACTTGCGTTGAGAACCGCGCTATCATCAAAGTTCGACATTGTGTCCAGTCTGTGATGTTTCCTTTGTGAATCCCCCACCATATTTCTAGTGTGGATTTCATGGCCTCATCCATTGCCAATGGCCTCTGTTGTGTTGGTACACTTGTCTCAAACTTTGATAAGAAGGTTTCTAAAGGGTTCAGCCCATCAAATGTGGGTAATTTACTCATTGTTGTGTCGATCCAGTGAACCTCTCTGGTTAGTCTAGCACATCTTCTGGTAGAGACTTCATACATCTGATTCTTCCAGTTCTCTAGCACTTATTTTGAGTCTGATGAACATGTTTTGTCTCTTCGCCAGCTCAGAATTCCATCGGCTATAGGATTCATATAATCTTGATGTCTGGTTGTTAGTTTGTAGATGTTTTCTAGTTCGTACACATGATATTCTTCTCTGACAGGCTCTGTGTATCGAGGAACCTCATCTGGATATAAAGTTGCAATGGCCCTAAGGCCATCTCTTTCAAATTTCATATGCCTCTTCTTTATATCAACAATAGTAGAATTTTCGAAGGCCAAATCAATTCCAAATAATGCAGGATAAGGGCAGTTGTCATCAACAATTTCAATTACTTCAAAATCTGCAAAGGTTCTAACTCCATCGATGTCCATAGGGACATGCTCCATTCATCCAAATGGGCTGATAGCTTGTTGATTAGCCATTCTAAGCCTGATAGGGGAATATATCAACTTCGTTTTTCCCATCAGTGCCCAGGTTTTCTTCATCATGACATTGACCTCTGACCCTAAGTCGAGGACCTCATAGTCTATATAAATTTCTCCTATTTGAGCATTCAAGTGCAATTCTTTATTTTTCCTTCTCCTTTTCCCAATTTGGTGCACTGCCCTATTCAGTAAGGATTCTATTTTTTCTAGCTCATACTGCTTGATTAAATCTTTTAATTCTTGTACAACGCTTTTATCTTGAATCAACTTAACACAAGTGCACAAAAATTCCATGAGTTTTCTTACCTCTGTTCCTTCTATTGGCGACGCAGACTAATCAAACACCTGAGAAATGCCATATTCTTTGATTTCTGGTTGCTTCTTTGATGAAGACCCTTGATCTCTGAAATCTCTTCTTGCCTCCTCAAATAATTGTCTTTCTTTCTCAGCATCAAACGTTAGGGTCTTCTCTATAGCTTTCCTAACTCCATAGTCATCTGCAGTCTTTCCTTGGGTTGCTCTGTCTTCTCCTGTAGCAGCGCCTCCTCAAGTGATAACATTGAATCTAGGGTCTTCTCCATGAGGTTCAGCATATATCAGTTGCACTTGCGGGTTTTTCTGAGGTCCTCGTCTTTCCTGAAGCTTAGCTAGAAGCAAAGGGCATTCCTTAATGACATTCTCGAAGGAATTGCAATAACTGAAGGTTGTGTAAGGGTTCTGGCCGTCCCTCGCTAAATGTCCTGGCTGCATGCATTTGTAATAGATTATTTTTCCTCGACCTCAACCCATACCTCCTCCTCGTCCTTGTCCTTTGTATCCACTGCGAGGATTGAAACTTCCTCTTCCTGGAGAATTATACTGTGCATTGTTTCCTTCTGGGTGTACTTCACCTTGGATCTTGTATATTTCTCTTGATCATTCATGCATCAGGTCAAACACCCTACAATCTCTATCATTGTGCCCTACAGACTTACAGAATGTGCAGTACAAGTTTGTGGGTGTCTAAACATACTTCTGCATATAATAGCACTCACCAGGGTGATGTCGATTTCTGCATACTTCGCACCAAGGAAGGTTAACTTGCTTCAAGGGGATCAACTCTATTAAGGCCAAATATTCATGAAACACGGGACATTTTTATTTATCATGACCTTCAGATATGCATATTACACACCATATATCTTCTCTTTTGTCCTTCCCCTTGTCCTTCTTCATATCCTCAACCTGCAGAGACAAACTAGTCAGCTGGCTCAAGATCCCGCTCATGCCTGAGCTAGATTGTCCCATAGGTGTTGATTCAAGCTTCATGGCGATCTACAAAGCTTATGCCTGCGATGCAATATTCGGCTACATCAGGTGAACTCTGATGTGTGGTAAAAGAGTGATGATGAACCATTCTTTGTTCTTCTCATATGGGATCTTAAAATTCAATCGACTTGTTAGGGTCTTGAATCTCTGATTGAACTCCCAAACAGGTTCGGCTACCTTCTGTTTGATCTCCTTCAGCTCATTAATACACTATGACTCCAACTTAGTTTTTTTAAACTCTGTAACCAAAACGTTCTTGATCTCATTTAGTGGCTTAGGCTGTGCAAGTCCTTGGACAAGATTCATGTACTAGATCAGCGCATGATCCCTCAATGTAGTGCTAAACTGGTTTCTTTTAATAGCTTCATCAGTAATATTTTTAATGTTCCATACGGCCTCGCACAGGAACCAGTGTTGATCAGGATCTTTAGATCCATCTCCTTTAAAGATAGGGAGCCTCATCTCATCTGCCATAGAGCTTCCTAGGTTTCATGTCTGAGTAGATTTTGAGCTACTAGTAATAATAGTCTATAGACTCTGGTGATTCAGAATATTCTGATTACTTAGCGATTCTGAAATAACATAAGGATTGATATTACTTACTTCAATGGTCTACACGATTCCTGATGTTTCTGGCTCATTCTGGAAAAGTTCTTCAACTTCCTCTTCCTCTGCTCTGGTGGGTTCTGAATGTTCTTTGTCTGTCAGATCTGCCTCTTCTCCATTGTAGAAACCCTTGTCTCTGTAGTTTTTCTTGAACAGGTTCTCAAGGTGAACCCCTATAAATAATTTTCCACTGTGTGTATGTCCAGCTTCTGTGTCATTGTCATTGTCTGAATTCTTGAACATTATCCTTTTCGGATCCAACCAATCTATTGTATCTTCAAGATGTTCTTTTCATGCAACAACATATTGATTCTTAGCTTCATAAATTGTAAAAAATTTCCTCTGTGTGCTTGGAAGAAGTATCTTTCATCCTGGCTATATGATTTTGTTATGTCAACAGAAAATTCGGTGATATACCCTCCAATGGTACTATTGAATCAGTGATCTATAACCCTTGATACAATGTTGCTGACTCTCTTAACCTTCTTAAAAAACTCTGACGTCCAGACCAAAGGAGGTCTAGATTTGATCTCGAACTGGATATCGAATAACCTAGATAACCACTCGTATAACTCTTGATGGATTCCTCCAAACAAGATCCCGTGAATATCATTGAATATGTGTCTTTGCAGCCAACCTTCAGTACTTAGCTTAAGGTTCTTATTTTGGGCTTCAACAAAGTCCCTCTCTTGATCCTCTATCCACTTCTAAATCTCTGTCTTTGATGGGAGCCACCTTGACATTCCATTACAAAAATTCTTTTCCCAGCAACGGAACCATTTGTTGGCATAGGGGCATACCCGAGGTTCACTCCAAGAGCACACCAACAAGCCCTAGCTATTAGCCCTTTTGAAAGCACCTGCGAAGTAGATGCAGTCTCACTCGAAGCAACTAAGAGGGGGGTTGCAGGACAGGGATGTCTACAACCAGGGGAATATCAAGTGGATCTACCACAACAAAAATACATCATTCAAATATCACTTATCAGCTAGGTCTATCCTACGCAGCTATAGATCTGATATAACATAAGACTTCAAATAACAATATAAAAATGACAGATATCCAAGCATCAATCACAGATATGACACAAAATATCTGTGGTTCACCCTCTTTCTAGGGATACGTCCACAGAACTGTGCTTATGATTTATTAAGGCAAAGCATATAGTTCTTATTTGTGCTCTCGGCTAGTAGATCTTCTTTCTTCTCTCTCTTTCTCTCCCCTTCCTATGCACCCAGCTATAGGACTTGACCTTCGCACATAGCTGAAGATTTCACAGTACAATGCTCTCCCTTCACAACAGAGCTATAACGACAATATCATACCAATACTTAATGACCAACATGTTGACGGGCGAAATCGCCCGTCCTTCAACTGAGAGAGTGGAACCGGTCCGGGGTTGTCTAATAACCCAATCCGTTTGGGATGAACCACCCTAACGAGTTTAGCGGCTCCGCTAGCCGATCTATGGTCCTAAGAAAACAAAAAGAAAACTAATCTAAACTAAATAATCTAACTAAAACTAACTAAAAACAAACTAATGAGCTAATCTAACTAACTATATATATACAATCTACTAATTAATACTATATTAACTCTAACTACTTAACTAACTAACTAACTACTGTTTGAAATATAACTTATTCACAAAATGTACAATAATCTACAATTTACAGATTTGAATAAAACCTGAAAAACTCAATTATATTCTGCCCTAAGACAGCAAAAGATATTTTTTGTTGTTTTTATAATTTTATGAAAAGAAATAAAACAGAAACTAACTAAAATAAACTACTAATATACTAATTCTAATTATTAATCTAAGCTAAAACATATATCTAACTAGGCTACTAATAAATATACTTGAACAAATAAATGACAAGCCGACCTGGAAACGCTCCAGGTTTGTCCTGTGTATGATGACTTTGTTAGCAGATCGGAGGAAATAAACTCGCTCCGAATAATCCAGAAGCTTCTCGTAAATGATAGCTACAATACTCTTCAAGTGTGTTTGCAGGACAAACAAGACATAAAAATCACAACAATCATATAATTTATAAATCTTAACAATTAGGTAAACCTGTATGCAAAGACTTATACAAGATAATTCAATTGATGAAGAAGAGAAATTTGCCATTCATAAACTGAATCTAGTAATTGCTATGTTTTTAAATTAGTGAAAGAAATAAGATATGGATGAGACATTAATTCAATCATATCACTTTGCAGAAGACTATGATAGCTAAAGTAGTCACTAATCCAATGCAAATAGATAAGCATAAACATGAAACAAAAGATTGATATTATGAAAAGCTAAAGCTGTAGCAGAACATCAACT